>JAVLSZ010000011.1:72925000-73040224 GCA_032313775.1 Urocyon cinereoargenteus | reverse complement strand
TTAGGGGTTAGGGTGAAGGTTAGGTTAGGGTTAGGGTTAGGGTACGGGTTAGGGTACGGGTTAGGGTAGGGTCAGGGTTAGGGTTTAGCTTAGGGTTAGGGTTAGGGTACGGGTTAGGGTTAGTGTACGGGTTAGGTTTAGGGTACGGGTTAGGGTTAGGGTTAGGGTTAGGGTTAGGGTACGGGTTAGGGTTAGGGTTAGGGTTAAAGTTAGGGTACGTGTTAGGGTTAGGGTTAGGGTACGGGTTAGGGTTAGGGTACGGGTTAGGGTAAGGGTACGGGTTAGGGTTAGGCTTAGGGTACGTGTTAGGGTTAGGGTTAGGGTTTAGGGTTAGGGTTAGGGTACGTGTTAGGGTTAGGGTACTGGTTAGGGTACGGGTTAGGGATAGGGTACGGGTTAGGGTTAGGGTACGGGTTAGGGTTAGTGTACGGGTTAGGGTACGGGTTAGGTTTAGTGTTAGGGTTAGGGTTAGGGTCAGGGTAAGGGGTTAGGGTTAGGGTTAGGGTTAGGGTACGTGTTACGGTTAGGGTTAGGGTATGGGTTAGGGTTAGGGTACTGGTTAAGGTTAGGGTTAGGGTTAGGGTTAGCGTTAGGGTACGGGTTAGGGTTAGGGGTTAGCGGTTAGTGTTAGGGTTAGGGTTAGGGTTAGGGTACGGGTTAGGGTACGGGTTAGGGTTAGGGCACGTGTTAGTGTTAGGGTTAGGGTTAGGGTTAGCGTTAGGGTACGGGTTAGGTTTATTTTACGGGTTAGGGCACGGGTTAGGGTTAGGGTACGGGTTAGGGTTAGGGTTAGGGTATGTGTTAGGTTTAGGGTTAGGGGTTATGGATAGGGTTAGGGTTAGGTACGGGTTAGGGTTAGGGTACGGGTTAGGGTACGGGTTAGGGTTAGGGTTAGGGTACGGGTTAGGTTTAGGGTACAGTTTTAGGGTTAGGGTTAGGGTACGGGTTAGGGTTAGGTTTAGGGGTTAGGGTTAGGGTTAGGGTACGGGTTAGGGTTAGGGTACGGGTTAGGGTTAGGTTTAGGGTTAGGGTTAGGTTAGGAAAGGGTTAGGGTTAGGGTTAGCGTTAGGGTTAGGGTACGGATTAGGGTTAGGTTTAGGGTACGGGTTAGGGTTAGGGTTAGGGTTAAGTTTAGGGTTAGGGTTTAGGGTTTAGTGTTAGGGTTAGGGTTAGGGTTAGGGTAGGGGTTAGGGATAGGTTTAGGGGTTAGGGGTTAGTGTTAGGGTTAGGGTTAGGGCTAGGGTACGGGTTAGCGTACGGGTTAGGGTTAGGGCACGGGTTAGTGTTAGGGTTAGGGTTAGGGTAAGCATTAGGGTACGGGTTAGGGTTAGGGTACGGGTTAGGGTACGGGTTAGGGTTAGGGTACGGGTTAGGGTTAGGGTTAGGGGTTAGGGTTAGGGTTAGGGTTAGGGTTAGTTTTAGGGTACGGGTTAGGGTGAGGGTTAGGTTTAGGGTCAGGTTTAGTGGTTAGGGTTAGGGTTAGGGTTAGGTTACGGGTTAGGGTTAGTGTACGGGTTAGGTTTAGGGTACGGGTTAGGGTTAGGGATAGGGTACGGGTTGGGGTTAGGGTTAGGGTACGTGTTAGGGTTAGGGTTAGGGTTAGGGTTAGGGGTTAGAGGTTAGGGTTAGGGATAGGGTTAGCGTTAGGATTAGGGTACGGGTTAGGGTACGGGTTAGGGTTAGGTTTAGGGTTAGGATATAGGTTAGGGTTAGGGTTAGGGTACGTTTTAGGTTTAGGGTTAGGGTACGGGTTAGGGTTAGGGTACTGTTTATTGTTAGGTTTAGGTTTAGGGTTAGGGTACGGTTTAGGGTTAGGGTTAGGGTACGGGTTAGGGTTAGGGTACGGGTTAGGGTTAGGGTACGGGTTAGGGTTAGGGTTAGGGTACTGGTTAGGGTTAGGGTACGGGTTAGGTTTAGGGTCAGGGTTAGGGTAGGGGTTAGGGTTAGGGTTAGGGTACGGGTTAGGGTTAGGGAACGGGTTATGGTTAGGGTTAGTTTTAGGGTTAGTGTTAGGGTTAGGGTACGGGTTAGGGTTAGGAAAGGGTCAGGGTTAGGGTTAGCATTATGGTTAGGGTACGGGTTAGGTTTAGGGTTAGGGTACGGGTTAGGGTTAGGGTTAGGGTTAGGGTTAGGTGTTAGGGGTTAGTGTTAGGGTTAGGGTTAGGGTTAGGGTTAGGGTATGGGTTAGGGTACGGCTTAGGGTTAGGGCACGGGTTAGTGTTAGGGATAGGGTTAGGGTTAGGGTTAGGGTACGGGTTAGGGTTAGGGTTAGTGTTAGGTTTAGGGTTAGGGTTAGGGTTAGGGTACGGGTTAGGGTTAGGGTACGGGTTAGGTTACGGGTTAGGGTTAGGGTACGGGTTAGGTTTAGTGTTAGGGTAAGGGTTAGTGTTAGGGTTAAGGTACGGGTTAGGGTTAGGGTTAGTGTACGGGTTATAGTTAGGGTTAGGGTTAGGGTTAAGGTACGGGTTAGGGTTAGGTTTAGGGTACGGGTTAGGGTTAGGGTACGGGTTAGGGTTAGGGTTAGGGTTAGTGTTAGGGTTAGGAAAGGGTTAGGGTTAGGGTTAGCCTTAGGGTTAGGGTACGGGTTAGGTTTAGGGTTAGGGTACGGGTTAGGTTTAGGGTTAGGGTTAGGGGTTAGGGGTTAGTGTTAGGTTTACGGTTAGGGTCATGGTTAGGGTACGGGTTAGGGTTAGGGTACGGGTTAGGGTTAGGGTACGGGTTAGGTTTAGGGTTATGGTTAGGGTTAGTGTTAGGGTTAGGGTACGGGTTTGGGTTAGGGTTAGGGTACGTGTTAGGGTTAGGGTTAGTGTTAGGGTTAGGGTACGGGTTATGGTTAGGGTTAGGTTTAGGGTTAGGGTTAGGGTTACGGTACGGGTTAGGGTTAGGGTTAGGGTACGGGTTAGGGTTAGGGTACCGGTACGGGTTAGGTTTAGGTTTAGCGTTAGGGTACGGGTTAGGGTTAGGGTTAGGTTTAGGGTTAGGGTACGTGTTAGGCTTAGGGTTAGGGTACGGGCAAGGGTTAGGGATAGGGTTAGGGTTAGGGTACGGGTTAGGGTTATGGTTAGGGTACGGGTTAGGGTACGTGTTAGGGTTAGGGTACGGGTTAGGTTTAGGGTTAGTGTTAGGGTTAGTGTTAGGTTTAGGGTACGGGTTAGGGTTAGGGTCAGGGTACGGGTTAGGGTTAGGGTTAGGGTTAGGGTTAGGGTACCGGTTAGGGTTAGGGTTAAGGTACGGGTTAGGGTTAGGGTACGGGTTAGGGTTAGGGTTAGGGTTAGCATTAGGGTACGGGTTAGGGTTAGGGTTAGGGTTAGGGTTAGGGTTAGGGTACAGGTTAGGGTTAGGGTTAGGGTACGGGTTAGGGTTAGGGTACGGGTTAGGTTTAGGGAACGGGTTAGGGTTAGGGTACGGGTTAGGGTTAGGGTTAGGTTTAGGGTTAGGGTACGTGTTAGGGTTAGAGTTAGGGTACGGTTTAGGGTTAGGGTTAGGGTTAGGGTTAGGGTTAGGTTTAGGGTTTGGGTTAGGGTACGGGTTAGGGTTAGGGTACGGGTTAGGGTTAGGGTTAGTGTTAGGGTTAGGGTTAGGGTTAGGAAAGGGTTAGGGTTAGGGTTAGCGTTAGGGTTAGGTTATGGGTTAGGGTTAGGGTTAGGGTACGGGTTAGGGTTAGGGTTAGGGTTAGGGGTTAGGGGTTAATGTTAAGGTTAGGGTTAGGGTTAGAGTACGGGTTAGGGTACGGGTTAGGGTTAGGGCACCGGTTAGTGTTAGGGTTAGGGTTAGGGTTAGGGTACGGTTTAGGGTTAGGGTACGGGTTAGGGTACGGGTTAGGGTTAGGGTTAGGGGTTAGGGTGAATGTTAGGTTAGGGTTAGGGTTAGGGTACGGGTTAGGGTACGGGTTAGGGTAGGGTCAGGGTTAGGGGTTAGGGTTAGGGTTAGGGTTAGGGTACGGGTTAGGGTTAGTGTACGGGTTAGGTTTAGGGTACGGGTTAGGGTTAGGGTTAGGGTTAGGGTTAGGGTACGGGTTAGGGTTAGGGTTAGGGTTAAAGTTAGGGTACGTGTTAGGGTTAGGGTTAGGGTACGGGTTAGGGTTAGGGTACGGGTTAGGGTAAGGGTACGGGTTAGGGTTAGGCTTAGGGTACGTGTTAGGGTTAGGGTTAGGGGTTAGGGTTAGGGTTAGGGTACGTGTTAGGGTTAGGGTACTGGTTAGGGTACGGGTTAGGGATAGCGTACGGGTTAGGGTTAGGGTACGGGTTAGGGTTAGTGTACGGGTTAGGGTACGGGTTAGGGTTAGTGTTAGGGTTAGGGTTAGGGTCAGGGTAAGGGTTTAGGGTTAGGGTTAGGGTTAGGGTACGTGTTACCGTTAGGGTTAGGGTATGGGTTAGGGTTAGGGTACTGCTTAAGGTTAGGGTTAGGGTTAGGGTTAGCGTTAGGGTACGGGTTAGGGTTAGGGTTAGGGGTTAGGGGTTATTGTTAGGGTTAGGGTTAGGGTTAGGGTACGGGTTAGGGTACGGGTTAGGGTTAGGGCACGTGTTAGTGTTAGGGTTAGGGTTAGGGTTAGCGTTAGGGTACGGGTTAGGTTTAGTTTACGGGTTAGGGCACGGGTTAGGGTTAGGGTACGGGTTAGGGTTAGGGTTAGGGTATGTGTTAGGTTTAGGGTTAGGGGTTATGGTTAGGGTTAGGGTTAGGTACGGGTTAGGGTTAGGGTACGGGTTAGGGTACGGGTTAGGGTTAGGGTTAGGGTACGGGTTAGGTTTAGGGTACAGTTTAGGGTTAGGGTTAGGGTACGGGTTAGGGTTAGGTTTAGGGGTTAGGGTTAGGGTTAGGGTACGGGTTAGGGTTAGGGTACGGGTTAGGGTTAGGTTTAGGGTTAGGGTTAGGTTAGGAAAGGGTTAGGGTTAGGGTTAGCGTTAGGGTTAGGGTACGGATTAGTGTTAGGTTTAGGGTACGGGTTAGGGTTAGGGTTAGGGTTAAGTTTAGGGTTAGGGTTTAGGGGTTAGTGTTAGGGTTAGGGTTAGGGTTAGGGTAGGGGTTAGGGATAGGTTTAGGGGTTAGGGGTTAGTGTTAGGGTTAGGGTTAGGGGTAGGGTACGGGTTAGCGTACGGGTTAGGGTTAGGGCACGGTTAGTGTTAGGGTTAGGGTTAGGGTAAGCGTTAGGGTACGGGTTAGGGTTAGGGTACGGGTTAGGGTACGGGTTAGGGTTAGGGTACGGGTTAGGGTTAGGGTTAGGGGTTAGGTTTAGGGTTAGGGTAAGGGTTAGTTTTAGGGTACGGGTTAGGGTTAGGGTTAGGTTTAGGGTCAGGTTTAGTGGTTAGGGTTAGGGTTAGGGTTAGGTTACAGGTTAGGGTTAGTGTACGGGTTAGGTTTAGGGTACGGGTTAGGGTTAGGGATAGGGTACGGGTTGGGGTTAGGGTTAGGGTACGTGTTAGGGTTAGGGTTAGGGTTAGGGTTAGGGTTAGAGGTTAGGGTTAGGGATAGGGTTAGGGTTAGGATTAGGGTACGGGTTAGGGTACGGGTTAGGGTTAGGTTTAGGGTTAGGATATAGGTTAGGGTTAGGGTTAGGGTACGTTTTAGGTTTAGGGTTAGGGTACGGGTTAGGGTTAGGGTATTGTTTATTGTTAGGTTTAGGTTTAGGGTTAGGGTACGGTTTAGGGTTAGGGTTAGGGTACGGGTTAGGGTTAGGGTACGGGTTAGGTTTAGGGTACGGGTTAGGGTTAGGGTTAGGGTACTGGTTAGGGTTAGGGTACGGGTTAGGTTTAGGGTTAGGGTTAGGGTAGGGGTTAGGGTTAGGGTTAGGGTACGGGTTAGGGTTAGGGAACGGGTTATGGTTAGGGTTAGGTTTAGGGTTAGTGTTAGGGTTAGGGTACGGGTTAGGGTTAGGAAAGGGTCAGGGTTAGGGTTAGCATTATGGTTAGGGTACGGGTTAGGTTTAGGGTTAGGGTACGGGTTAGGGTTAGGGTTAGGGTTAGGGTTAGGTGTTAGGGGTTAGTGTTAGGGTTAGGGTTAGGGTTAGGGTTAGGGTATGGGTTAGGGTACGGCTTAGGGTTAGGGCACGGGTTAGTGTTAGGGATAGGGTTAGGGTTAGGGTTAGGGTACGGGTTAGGGTTAGGGTTAGGGTTAGGGTTAGGTTTAGGTTTCGGGTTAGGGTTAGGGTTAGGGTTAGGGTTAGGATTAAGGTACGGGTTAGGGTTAGGGTTAGGTACGGGTTAGGGTTAGGGTACGGGTTAGGGTTAGGTTTAGGGTACGGGTTTGGGTACGGGTTAGGTTTAGGGTTAGGGTACGTGTTAGGTTTAGGGTTAGGGTTAGCGTTAGGGTTAGGGTTAGAGGTTAGGGTTAGGGATAAGTTTAGGGTTAGGATTAGGGTACGGGTTAGGGTTCAGGTTCGGGTGAGTGTTAGGGTTAGGGTATGGGTTAGAGTTAGGGTTAGGGTAAGTTTAGGGTTAGGGTACGGTTTAGGGTTAGGGTTAGTGTTAGGGTACGGGTTAGGGTTAGGGTACGGGTTAGGGTTAGGGTTAGGTTACGGGTTAGGTTTAGGATACTGTTTAGGTTTAGGGTTAGGTTTAGGGTTAGGGTACGTGTTAGGGTTAGGGTTAGGGGACGGGCTAGGATTAGTGATAGGGTTAGGGTTAGGGTACGTGTTAGGGTTAGGGTTAGGGTACGGGTTAGGGTACGGGTTAGGGTTAGGGTACGGGTTAGGTTTAGGGTAAGGGTTAGGTTTAGGGTTAGGGTTAGGGTTAGGGTTAGTGTTAGGGTTAGGGTACGGGTTAGGGTTAGGGTTAGGGTACGGGTTAGGGTTAAGGTTAGGGTTAGGTTTAGGGTACGAGTTATGGTTAGGGTTAGGTTTAGGGTTAGGGTTAGGGTTAGGGTACGGGTTAGGGTTAGGGTTAGGGTACGGATTAGGGTTAGGGTACGGGTTAGGGTTAGGGATAGGTTTAGAGTTAGCGTTAGAGTACGGGTTAGGGTTAGGGTTAGGGTTAGGGTTAGTGTTAGGGTACAGGTTAGGGTTAGGGTTAGGGTACGGGTTAGGGTTAGGGTATGGGTTAGGGTTAGGGTACGGGTTAGGGTTAGGGTTAGGGTTAGGGTTAGGTTTAGGGTACGGGTTAGGTTTAGATTTAGGGTACGGTTTAGGGTTAGGGTTTGGGTTAGGGTTAGGGTTAGGTTTAGGGTTAGCGTACGGGTTAGGGTTAGGTTTAGGGTTAGGGTTAGGGTACGGGTTAGGGTTAGGGTACAGGTTAGGGTTAGGGTACGGGTTAGGGTTAGGGTACAGGTTAGGGTTAGGGTTAGGGTACGGGTTAGGGTTAGGGTTAGGGTTAGGTTACGGGTTAGGGTTAGGGTTAGGGTTAGTATTAGGGTATGGGGTAGGGTTCGGGTTAGGGTACGGGTTAGGGTTAGGGTACGGGTTAGGGTTAGGGTTAGGGTACGGGTTAGGTTTAGGTTTAGAGTACGTGTTAGGGTTAGGGCTAGGGTTAGGGTTAGGGTTAGAGTTTAGTGTTAGGGATAGGGTTAGGGTTAGGATTAGGGTACGGGTTAGGGTACGGGTTAGGGTTAGGGTTAGGGTAAGGGTACGGGTTAGGGTTAGGGTACTGTTTAGTGTAAGGATTAGGTTTAGGGTTAGGGTGCAGGTTATGGTTAGGGTTAGGTTTATGGTTAGTGTTAGGGTTAGGGTACGGGTTAGGGTTAGGAAAGGGTTAGGGTTAGGGTTAGCGTTATGGTGAGGGTACGGGTTAGGGTTAGGGTTAGGGTACGGGTTAGGGTTAGGGTTAGGGGTTAGGGGTTAGTGTTAGGGTTAGGGTTAGGGTTAGGGTTAGAGTTAGGGTTAGGGTATGGGTTAGGGTACGGCTTAGGGTTAGGGCACGGGTTATTGTTAGGGATAGGGTTAGAGTTAGGTTTAGGGTACAGGTTAGGGTAAGGGTTAGGGTTAGGGTTAGGTTTCGGGTTAGGGTTAGGTTTAGGGTTAGGATTAAGGTACGGGGTAGGGTTAGGTTTAGGGTACGGGCTAGGGTTAGGGTACGGGTTAGGGTTAGGTTTAGGGTACGGGTTAGGGTACGGGTTAGGGTTAGGGTTAGGTTTAGGGTACGTGTTAGGGTTAGGGTTAGGGTTAGCGTTAGGGTTAGGATTAGAGGTTAGGGTTAGGGATAGGTTTAGGGTTAGGATTAGGGTACGGGTTAGGGTTCAGGTTCGGGTGAGTGTTAGGGTTAGGGTATGGGTTAGGGTTACGGTTAGGGTATGTGTTAGGGTTAGGGTTAGGGGTTAGGGTTAGGGTTAGGTACGGGTTAGGGTTAGGGTACGGGTTAGGGTTAGGGTTAGGTTTAGGGTTAGGGTACGTGTTAGGGTTAGGGTACAGTTTAGGGTTAGGGTTAGGGTACGGGTTAGGGTTAGGGTTAGGGGTTAGGGGTTAGTGTTAGGGTTAGGGTTAGGGTACGGGTTAGGGTACGAGTTAGGGTTAAGGCACGGGTTAGTGTTAGGGTTAGGGTTTGGGTTAGCGTTAGGGTACGGGTTAGGGTTAGGGTACGGGTTAGGGTACGGTTTAGGGTTAGGGTACGGGTTAGGGTTAGGTTTAGGGGTTAGGGTTAGGGTTAGGGTTAGGGTTAGGGTTAGGGTACGGGTTAGGGTTAGGGTTAGGTTTAGGGTCAGGGTTAGGGGTTAGGGTTAGGGTTAGGGTTAGGTTACGGGTTAGGGTTAGTGTACGGGTTAGGTTTAGTGTACGGGTTAGGGTTAGGGATAGGGTTCGGGTTAGGGTTAGGGTTAGGGTACGTGTTAGGGTTAGGGTTAGGGTTAGAGGTTAGGGTTAGTGATAGGGTTAGGGTTAGGATTAGGGTACGGGTTAGGGTACGGGTTAGGGTTAGGGTACGGGTTAGGTTTAGGGTACGGGTTAGGATTAGGGTTAGGGTACGGGTTAGGGTTAGGGTACGGGTTAGGGTTAGGGTACGGGTTAGGGTACGGGCTAGGGTTAGGGTACGGGTTAGGTTTAGGGTTAGGGTTAGGGTAGGGGTTAGGGTTAGGGTTAGGGTTAGGGTTAGGGTACGGGTTATGGTTAGGGTTAGGTTTAGGGTTAGGGTTAGGGTTAAGGTACGGGTAAGGGTTAGGAAAGGGTTAGGGTTAGGGTTAGGGTTAGGGTTAGGGTTCGGTTTAGGGTTAGGTTTAGGGTACGGGTTAGGGTTAGGGTTAGGGTTAGGGTTAGAGGTGAGTGGTTAGTTTTAGGGTTAGGGTTAATGTTAGGGTTAGGGTTAGGGTATGGGTTAGGGTACGACTTAGGGTTAGGGCACGGGTTAGTGTTAGGGATAAGGTTAGGGTTAGGGTTAGGGTACAGGTTAGGGTTAGGGTTAGGGTTAGGGTTAGATTTCGGGTTAGGGTTAGGGTTAGGGTTAGGATTAAGGTACGGGGTAGGGTTAGGGTTAGGGTACGGGTTAGGGTTAGGGTACGGGTTAGGGTTAGGTTTAGGGTACGGGTTAGGGTACGGGTTATGGTTAGGGTTAGGGTACGTGTTAGGGTTAGGGTTAGGGTTAGCGTTAGGGTTAGGGTTAGAGGTTAGGTTTAGGGATAGGTTTAGGGTTAGGATTAGGGTACGGGTTTGGGTTCAGGTTCGGGTGAGTGTTAGGGTTAGGGTATGGGCTAAGGTTAGGGATGGGGTTAGGGTTAGGGTACGGGTTAGGGTTAGGGTTAGGGTACGGGTTAGGTTTAGGGTACTGTTTAGTGTTAGGGTTAGGTTTAGGGTTAGGGTACGTGTTAGGGTTAGGGTTAGGGTATGGGCTAAGGTTAGGGATGGGGTTAGGGTTAGGGTACGGGTTAGGGTTAGGGTTAGGGTACGGGTTAGGTTTAGGGTACGGGTTAGGTTTAGGGTTAGGGTTAGGGTTAGTGTTAGGGTAAGGGTACGGGTTAGGGTTAGGGTTAGGGTACGGATTAGGGTTAGGGTTAGGGTTAGGTTTAGGGTTAGGGTTAGGGTTAGGGTTAGGGTTAGGGTTAGGGTACGGGTTAGGGTTAGGGTTTGGGTACGGGTTAGGTTTAGGGTTAGGTTACGGGTTAGGGTTAGGGTATGGGTTAGGGTTTTGCGTTAGGGTTAGGGTTAGCGTTAGGTTACGGGTTAGGGTTAGGGTTAGGGTTAGGGTTAGGGTTAGGGTTAGGGTACGGGTTAGGTTTAGGGTACGGGTTAGGGTTAGGGTACGGGTTAGGGTTAGGTTACGGATAAGGGTTAGGGTTAGGGTTAGGGTATGGGTTAGGGTTAGGGTACGGGTTAGGGTTAGAGTTAGGGTTATGTTTAGAGGTTAGGGTTAGTGATAGGGTTAGGGTTAGGATTAGGGTACGGGTTAGGGTACGGGTTATGGTTAGGGTACGGGTTAGGGTTAGGGTACGGGTTAGGATTAGGGTTAGGGTACGGGTTAGGGTTAGGGTACGGGTTAGGGTTAGGGTACGGGTTAG
The DNA here is from genome assembly GCA_032313775.1 of Urocyon cinereoargenteus. Classification (NCBI taxonomy): domain Eukaryota; kingdom Metazoa; phylum Chordata; class Mammalia; order Carnivora; family Canidae; genus Urocyon; species Urocyon cinereoargenteus. Next base: position 73,029,817 of record JAVLSZ010000011.1, on the reverse strand, counting down.
GGTTAGGTTTAGGGTTATGTTTAGGGTTAGGGTTAGGGTACGGGTTATGGTTAGGGTTAGGTTTAGGGTTAGGGTTAGGGTTAAGGTACGGGTAAGGGTTAGGAAAGGGTTAGGGTTAGGGTTAGTGTTAGGGTTAGGGTTAGGGTTAGAAAAGGGTTAGGGTTAGGGTTAGCGTTAGGGTTAGGGTACGGTTTAGGGTTAGGGTTAGGGTAAGGGTTAGGGTTAGGGTTAGGGTTAGGGTTAGAGGTGAGGGGTTAGTTTTAGGGTTAGGGTTAATGTTAGGGTTAGGGTTAGGGTATGGGTTAGGGTACGGCTTAGGGTTAGGGCACGGGTTAGTGTTAGGGATAGGGTTAGGGTTAGGGTTAGGGTACAGGTTAGGGTTAGGGTTAGGGTTAGGGTTAGATTTCGGGTTAGGGTTAGGGTTAGGGTTAGGATTAAGGTACGGGGTAGGGTTAGGGTTAGGGTACGGGTTAGGGTTAGGGTACGGGTTAGGGTTAGGTTTAGGGTACGGGTTAGGGTACGGGTTATGGTTAGGGTTAGGGTACGTGTTAGGGTTAGGGTTAGGGTTAGCGTTAGGGTTAGGGTTAGAGGTTAGGGTTAGGGATAGGTTTAGTGTTAGGATTAGGGTACGGGTTAGGGTTCAGGTTCGGGTGAGTGTTAGGGTTAGGGTATGGGTTAGAGTTAGGGTTAGGGTAAGTTTTAGGGTTAGGGTACGGTTTAGGGTTAGTGTTAGTGTTAGGGTACGGTTTAGGGTTAGGGTACGGGTTAGGGTTAGGGTTAGGGTACGGGTTAGTTTTAGGGTACTGTTTAGTGTTAGGGTTAGGTTGAGGGTTAGGGTACGTGTTAGGGTTAGGGTTAGGGTACGGGCTAAGGTTAGGGATAGGGTTAGGGTTAGGGTACGGGTTAGGGTTAGGGTTAGGGTACGGGTTAGGTTTAGGGTACGGGTTAGGTTTAGGGTTAGGGTTAGGGTTAGTGTTAGGGTTAGGGTACGGGTTAGGGTTAGGGTTAGGGTACGGTTTAGGGTTAGGGTTAGGGTTAGGGTTAGGGAACGGGTTATGGTTAGGGTTAGGTTTAGGGTTAGTGTTAGGGTTAGGGTACGGGTTAGGGTTAGGAAAGGGTCAGGGTTAGGGTTAGCATTATGGTTAGGGTACGGGTTAGGTTTACGGTTAGGGTACGGGTTAGGGTTAGGGTTAGGGTTAGGGTTAGGTGTTAGGGGTTAGTGTTAGGGTTAGGGTTAGGGTTAGGGTTAGGGTATGGGTTAGGGTACGGCTTAGGGTTAGGGCACGGGTTAGTGTTAGGGATAGGGTTAGGGTTAGGGTTAGGGTACGGGTTAGGGTTAGGGTTAGGGTTAGGTTTAGGTTTCGGGTTAGGGTTAGGGTTAGGGTTAGGATTAAGGTACGGGGTAGGGTTAGGGTTACGGTACGGGTTAGGGTTAGGGTACGGGTTAGGCTTAGGTTTAGGGTACGGGTTTGGGTACGGGTTAGGGTTAGGGTTAGGGTACGTGTTAGGTTTAGGGTTAGGGTTAGCGTTAGGGTTAGGGTTAGAGGTTAGGGTTAGGGATAGTTTTAGGGTTAGGATTAGGGTACGGGTTAGGGTTCAGGTTCGGGTGAGTGTTATGGTTAGGGTATGGGTTAGAGTTAGGGTTAGGGTAAGTTTTAGGGTTAGGGTACGGTTTAGGGTTAGGGTTAGTGTTAGGGTACGGGTTAGGGTTAGGGTACGGGTTAGGGTTAGGGTTAGGTTACGGGTTAGGTTTAGGATACTGTTTAGGTTTAGGGTTAGGTTTAGGGTTAGGGTACGTGTTAGGGTTAGGTTTAGGGTACGGGCTAGGGTTAGTGATAGGGTTAGGGTTAGGGTACGGGTTAGGGTTAGGGTTAGGGTACGGGTTAGGGTACGGGTTAGGGTTAGGGTATGGGTTAGGTTTAGGGTAAGGGTTAGGTTTAGGGTTAGGGTTAGGGTTAGGGTTAGTGTTAGGGTTAGGGTACGGGTTAGGGTTAGGGTTAGGGTACGGGTTAGGGTTAAGGTTAGGGTTAGGGTTAGGGTACGAGTTATGGTTAGGGTTAGGTTTAGGGTTAGGGTTAGGGTTAGGGTACGGGTTAGGGTTAGGGTTAGGGTTAGGGGTTAGGGGTTAGTGTTAGGGTTAGGGTTTGGGTTAGGGTTAGGGTACGGGTTAGGGTACGGGTTAGGGTTAGGGCACGGCTTAGTGTTAGGGTTAGTGTTAGGGTTAGGGTTAGGGTACGGGTTAGGGTTAGGGTATGGGTTAGGGTACGGGTTAGGGTTAGGGTACGGGTTAGGGTTAGGGTTAGGGGTTAGTGTGAGGGTTAGGGTTAGGGTTAGGGTACGGGTTAGGGTTAGGGTTAGGGTCAGGGTTAGGTGTTAGGGTTAGGGTTAGGGTACGCGTTAGGTTTAGGGTACGGGATAGGTTTAGGGTACGGGTTAGGGTTAGGGTTAGGGTTAGGGTTAGGGTTAGGGTACGGGTTAGGGTTAGGGTTAGGGTTAAAGTTAGGGTATGTGTTAGGGTTAGGGTTAGGGTACGGGTTAGGGTTAGGGTACGGGTTAGGGTAAGGGTACGTTTTAGGTTTAGGCTTAGGATACGTGTTAGGGTTAGGGTTAGGGTTTAGGGTTAGGGTTAGGGTACGTGTTAGTGTTAGGGTACGGGTTAGGGTACGGGTTAGGGTTAGGGTACGGGTTAGGGTTAGGGTACAGGTTAGGGTTAGGGTTAGGGTACGGGTTAGGGTTAGGGTTAGGGTTAGGTTATGGGTTAGGGTTAGGGTTAGTATTAGGGTACGGGGTAGGGTTCGGGTTAGGGTACGGGTTAGGGTTAGGGTACGTGATAGGGTTAGGGTTAGGGTACGGGTTAGGTTTAGGTTTAGAGTACGTGTTAGGGTTAGGGTTAGGGTTAGGGTTAGGGTTAGAGTTTAGGGTTAGGGATAGGGTTAGGGTTAGGATTAGGGTACGGGTTAGGGTACGGGTTAGGGTTAGGTTTAGGGTAAGGGTACGGGTTAGGGTTAGGGTACTGTTTAGGGTTAGGGTTAGGGTTAGGGTTAGCGTACGGGTTAGGGTTAGGGTTAGGTTTAGGATTAGGGTTAGGTTATGGGTAAGGGTTATGGTACGGGTTAGGGTTAGGGTTAGGGTACGGGTTAGGTTTAGGGTTAGGTTACGGGTTAGGGTTAGGGTATGGGTTAGGGTTAGGGTTAGGTTTTGGGTTAGGTTTAGGGTACGGGTTAGGGTTAGGGTATGGATTAGGGTTAGGGTTAGGTTTAGGGTTAGGGTTAGGGTTAGGGTTAGGGTTAGGGTACGGGTTAGGGTTAGGGTTAGGGTACGGGTTAGGTTTAGGGTTAGGTTACGGGTTATGGTTAGGGTATGGGTTAGGGTTAGCGTTAGGGTTAGGGTTAGCGTTAGGTTACGGGTTAGGGTTAGGGTTAGGGTTAGGGTACGGGTTAGGGTTAGGGTTAGGGTACGGGTTAGGTTTAGGGTACGGGTTAGGGTTAGGGTACGGGTTAGGGTTAGGGTACGGGTTAGGGTTAGGGTTAGGGTTAGGGTACGGGTTAGGGTTAGGGTACGGGTTAGGGTTAGGGTTAGGGTTAGCGTACGGGTTAGGGTTAGGGTTAGGTTTAGGATTAGGGTTAGGGTACGGGTAAGGGTTATGGTACGGGTTAGGGTTAGGGTTAGGTTTAGGGTTAGGGTTAGGGTTAGGAAAGGGTAAGGGTTAGAGTTAGCCTTAGGGTTAGGGTACGGGTTAGGGTTAGGGTTAGGGTACGGGTTAGGTTTAGGGTTAGGGTTAGGGGTTAGGGGTTAGTGTTAGGGTTAGGGTTAGGGTCAGGGTTAGGGTACGGGTTAGGGTTAGAGTACGGGTTAGGGTTAGGGTACGGGTTAGGGTTAGGGTACGGGTTATGGTTATGGTTAGGTTTAGGGTTAGGGTTAGGGTTAGGGTACGGGTTAGGGTTAGGGTTAGGGTACGGGTTAGGGTTAGGGTACGGGTACGGGTTAGGTTTAGGGTTAGCGTTAGGGTACGGGTTAGGGTACGGGTTAGGGTTAGGGTTAGGGTACAGGTTAGGGTTAGGGTTACGGTACGGGTTAGGGTTAGGGTACGGGTTAGGGTTAGGGTACAGGTTAGGGTTAGGGTTAGGGTTAGGGTTAGGGTGCGGGTTAGGGTTAGAGTTACGGTACGGGTTAGGTTTAGGGTTAGGGCTAGGGTTGGGGTTAGCGTACGGGTTGGGGTTAGGGTTAGGTTTAGGGTTAGGTTTAGGGTACGGGTTAGGTTTAGGGTATCGGTTAGGGTTAGGGTTAGGGTTAGGGTTAGGGTTAGGAAAGGGTTAGGGTTAGGGTTAGGGTTAGGTTTAGGGTACTGTTTAGGGTTAGGGTTAGGGTTAGGGTTAGGGTACGGGTTAGGGTTAGGGTTAGGGTTAGGGTACGGGTTAGGGTTAGGGTTAGTATACGTTTTAGGGTTAGGGTACGGTTTAGGGTTAGGATTAGGTTTAGGGTACGGGTTAGAGTTAGGGTACGGGTTAGGGTTAGGTTTAGGGTACGGGTTAGGGTTAGGGTACTGTTTAGGGTTAGGGTTAGGTTTAGGGTTAGGGTTAGGGTACGGGTTAGGGTTAGGGTTAGGGTACGGGTTAGGGTTAGGGTTAGGGTTAGGGTTCGGGTTAGGGTTAGGGTTAGGGTACGGGTAGGGTTAGGGTACGGGTTAGGTTTAGGGTTAGGGTTAGTGTTAGGGTTAGGGTACGGGTTAGGTTTAGGTTTAGGGTACTGGTTAGGGTTAGGGTACGGGTTAGGGTTAGGGTTACGGTTAGGGTACGGGTTAGGGTTAGGGTTAGGGTACGTTTTAGGGGTATGGTACGGTTTAGGGTTAGGGTTAGGGTTAGGGTACGGGTTAGGGTTACGGTACGGGTTAGGGTTAGGTTTAGGTTACGGGTTAGGGTTAGGGTACTGTTTAGGGTTAGGGTTACGTTTCGGGTTAGGGTACGGGTTAGGGTTAGGGTTAGGGTACGGTTTAGGGTTAGGGTTAGGGTACGGGTTAGGGTTAGGGTTAGGGTTAGGGTTAGGGTACGGTTTAGGCTTAGGGTACGGCTTAGGGTTAGGGTTAGTGTACGGGTTAGGTTTAGGGTTAGGGTTAGGGTTAGTGTTAGGGTTAGGGTACGGGTTAGGTTTAGGGTTAAGGTACGGGTTAGGTTTAGGGTTAGGGTTAGGGTTAGGGTTAGGGTTAGGAAAGGGTTAGGGTTAGGGTTAGTGTTAGGTTTAGGGTACGGGTTAGGGTTAGGGTTAGGGTACGGGTTAGGGTTAGGGTTAGGGTTAGGTTTAGGGTTAGCGTTAGGGTTAGGGTTAGCGTTAGGGTACGGGTTAGGGTTAGGTTTAGGGTTAGGGTACGGGTTAGCGTTAGGGTTAGGGTACGGTTTAGGGTTATGGTACGGGTTAGGGTTAGGGTACGAGTTAGGGTTAGGGTACGGGTTAGGTTTAGGGTACGGGTTAGGGTACGGGTTAGGGTTAGGGTACGGGTTAGTGTTAGAGTTAGGGTACGGGTTAGGGTTAGGGTTAGGGGTTAGGGTTAGGGTTAGTGTTAGGGTTAGGGTTAGGGTTAGTGTACGGGTTAGGTTTAGGATACGGGTTAGGGTTAGGGTTAGGGTTAGGGTTAGGGTTAGGGTACGGGTTAGGGTTAGGGTTAGGTTTAGGATTAGGTTTAGGGTACGGGTAAGGGTTAGGGTACGTGTTAGTGTTAGGGTTAGGGTTAGGGTTAGGGTTAGGAAAGGGTTAGGGTTAGGGTTAGCCTTAGGTTTAGGGTATGGGTTAGGATTAGGTTTAGGGTACGGTTTTGGGTTAGGGTTAGGGTTAGGGGTTAGGGGTTAGTGTTAGGGTTAGGGTTAGTGTTAGGGTTAGGGTACGGGTTAGGTTTAGGGTACGGGTTAGGGTTAGGGTACGGGTAAGGTTTAGGGTTAGGGTTAGGGTTAGTGTTAGGGTTAGGGTACGGGTTAGGGTTAGGTTTAGGGTACGGGTTAGGGTTAGGGTTAGGGTTAGGGTTAGGGTACGGGTTATGTTTAGGGTTAGGTTTAGGGTTAGGGTTAGGGTACGGGTTAAGGTTAGGGTTAGGGTACGGGTTAGGTTTAGGGTACAGGTTAGGGGTAGGGTCTGGGTTAGGGTTAGCGTTAGGGTACGGGTTAGCGTTAGGGTTAGGGTTAGGGTTAGGGTTAGGGTACAGGTTAGGGTTAGGGTTAGGGTACGGGTTAGGGTTAGGGTTAGGTTTAGGGTTAGGGTTAGGGTACGGGTTAGGGTTAGGGTACGGGTTAGGGTTAGGGTTAGCGTTAGGGTTCGGGTACGGTTTAGGGTTAGGGTTAGGGTACGGGTTAGGGTTAGGGTTAGGGTTAGGGGTTAGGGGTTAGTGTTAGGGTTAGGGTTAGGGTTAGGGTTAGGGTACGGGTTAGGGTACGGGTTAGGGTTAGGGCACGGGTTAGTGGTAGGGTTAGGGTTAGTGTTAGGGTTAGGGTACGGGTTAGGGTTAGGGTACGGGTTAGGGTACGGGTTAGGGTTAGGGTACGGGTTAGGGTTAGGGTTTGGGGTTAGGGTGAGTGTTAGTGTTAGGGTTAGGGTCAGGGTACGGGTTAGGGTTAGGGTTAGGGTTAGGGTCAGGGTTAGGGGTTAGGGTTAGGGTTAGGGTACGGGTTAGGGTTAGGGTACGGGTTAGGTTTAGGGTACGGGTTAGGGTTAGGGTTAGGGTTAGGGTTAGGTTTAGGTTACGGGTTAGGGTTAGGGTTAGGGTTAAAGTTAGGGTACGTGTTAGGGTTAGGGTTAGGGTACCGGTTAGGGTTAGGTTACGGGTTAGGTTAAGGGTACGGGTTAGGGTTAGGCTTAGGGTACGTGTTAGGGTTAGGGTTAGGGGTTAGGATTAGGGTTAGGGTACGTGTTAGGGTTAGGGTACGGGTTAGCGTACGGGTTAGGGTTAGGGTACGGGTTAGGGTTATGGTACGGGTTAGGGTTAGGGTTAGGGTATGGGTTAGGGTTAGGGTTACGGTTAGGTTACGGGTTAGGGTTAGGGTTAGGGATAGGATTAGGGTACGGGGTAGGTTTCGGGTTAGGGTACGGGTTAGGTTTATGGTACGGGTTAGGTTTAGGGTACGGGTTAGGTTTAGGTTTAGGGTACGTGTTAGGGTTAGGGTTAGGGTTAGGGTTAGAGTTAGGGTTAGGTATAGAGTTAGGGTTAGGATTAGGTTACGGGTTAGGGTACGGGTTAGGGTTAGGGTTAGGGTACGGGTTATGGTTAGGGTTAGGTTTAGGGTTAGGGTTAGGGTTAGGGTACGGGTTAGTGTTAGGGTTAGGTTACGGTTTAGGGTTAGGGTACGGGTATGGGTTAGGGTTAGGGTTAGGGTTAGCGTTACGGTACGGGTTAGGGTTAGGGTTAGGGTTAGGGTTAGGGTTAGGGTACAGGTTAGGGTACGGGTTAGGGTTAGGGTACGGGTATGGTTTAGGGTTAGGGTTAGGGTTAGGGTTAGCGTTAGGGTATGGGTTAGGGTTAGGGTTAGGGTTAGGGTTAGGTTTAGGGTACGGGTTAAGTTTAGGGTACGCGTTAGGGTTAGGGTACGGGTTAGGATTAGGGTTAGGGTACGGGTTAGGGTTAGGGTACGGTTTAGGGTTAGGGTACGGGTTAGGGTTAGGGTTAGGGTACGGGCTAGGGTTAGGGTTAGGGTACGGGTTAGGGTTAGGGTTAGGGTTAGGGGTTAGGGGTTAGGGTTAGGGTTAGGGTTAGGGTTAGGGTAGGGGTTAGTGTTAGGGTACGGGTTAGCGTTAGGGTACGGGTTAGGTTTAGGGTTAGGGTTAGTGTTAGGGTTAGGGTACGGGTTAGGGTTAGGGTTAGGGTTAGGGTACGGGTTAGGGTTAGGGTTAGGGTTAGGGTTATGGTACGAGTTATGGTTAGGGTTAGGTTTAGGGTTAGGGTTAGGGTTAGGGTACGGGTTAGGGTTAGGGTTAGCGTACGGGTTAGGGTTAGGGTACGGTTTAGGGTTAGGGTTAGGGTTAGGGTTAGCGTTAGGTTACGGGTTAGGGTTAGGGTTAGGGTTAGGGTTAGGGTACAGGTTACGGTTAGGGTTAGGGTACGGGTTAGGGTTAGGGTACGGGTTAGGGTTAGGGTACGGGTTAGGGTTACGGTACGGTTTAGGGTAAGGGTTAGGGTTAGGGTACGGGATAGGGTTAGAGTTAGGGTACGGGTTAGGTTTAGGGTTAGGGTTTGGAAAGGGTTAGGGTTAGGGTTAGCGTACGGGTTAGGGTTAGGTTTAGGTTTAGGGTTAGGTTTAGGTTACGGGTTAGGGTTAGGGTACGGGTTAGGGATAGGTTTAGGGTTAGGGTTAGGGTTAGGGTTAGGAAAGGGTTAGGGTTACGGTTAGCATTAGGGTTAGGGTATGGGTTAGGGTCAGGTTTAGGGTACGGGTTAGGGTTAGGGTTAGGGTTAGGGGTTAGGGGTTAGTGTTAGGGTTAGGGTTAGGGTACGGGTTAGGGTACGGGTTAGGGTACATGTTAGGGTTAGTGCACGGGTTAGTGTTAGGGTTAGGGTTAGGGTTATGGTTAGGGTACGGGTTAGGGTTAGGGTACGGGTTAGGGTACGGGTTAGGGTTAAGGTACGGGTTAGGGTTAGGGTTAGGGGTTAGGGTGAGGGTTAGGGTTAGGGTTAGGGTAAGGGTACGGGTTAGGGTTAGGGTTAGGGTTAGGGTCAGGGTTAGGGGTTAGGGTTAGGGTTAGGGTTAGGGTACGGGTTAGGGTTAGGGTACGGGTTAGGTTTAGGTTACAGGTTAGTGTTAGGGTTAGGGTTAGGGTTAGGGTTAGGGTTAGGGTACGGGTTAGGGTTAGGGTTAGTGTTAAAGTTACGTTACGTGTTAGGGTTAGGGTTAGGGTCCGGGTTAGGGTTAGGGTACGTGTTAGGGTAAGGGTACGGGTTAGGGTTAGGGTTAGGGTACGTGTTAGGGTTAGGGTTAGGGTTAGAGTTTAGGGTTAGGGATAGGGTTAGGGTTAGGATTAGGGTACTGGTTAGGGTACGGGTTAGGGTTAGGGTTAGGTTTAGGGAACGGGTTAGGGTTTGGTACTGTTTAGGGTTAGGGTTAGGTTTAGGGTTAGGGTACGGGTTAGGGTTAGGGTTAGGGTACGGGTTAGGGTACGGGTTAGGGTTAGGGTTAGGGTTAGGGTACGGGTTAGGGTTAGGGTTAGGGTACGGGTAGGGTTAGGGTACGGGTTAGGTTTAGGGTTAGGGTTAGGGTTAGTGTTAGGGTTAGGGTACGGGTTAGGTTTAGGTTTAGGGTACTGGTTAGGGTTAGGGTACGGGTTAGGGTTAGGGTTAGGGTAGGGGTTAGGTTTAGGGTTAGGGTTAGGGTACGGGTTATGATTAGGGTTAGGTTAGGGTTTAGGGTTAGGGTTAGGGTACGGGTTGGGGTTAGGGTTAGGGGTTAGGGTTAGGGTTAGGGTTAGGGTTAGGGTACGGGTTAGGGTTAGTGTTAGGGTTAGGGTTAGGGTCAGGGTTCGGGGTTAGGGTTAGGGTTAGGGTACGGGTTAGGGTTAGGATACTGGTTAGGGTTAGGTTTAGGGTTAGGGTACGGGTTAGGGTTAGGGTACGGGTTAGGGTTAGGGTTAGGGTACAGGTTAGGTTTAGGGTAAGGGTACGTGTTAGGGTTAGGGTTAGTGTTAGGGTTAGGGTTAGGGTTAGGGTTAGGGTACGGGTTAGGTTTAGGGTTAGGGTACGTGTTAGGGTTAGGATTAGGGTTAGGGTTAGGGTTAGGTTTACAGGTTAGGGTTAGGGATAGGGTTAGGGTTAGGATTAGGGTACGGGTTGGGGTACGGGTTAGGGTTAGGGTTAGGGTTAGGGTACGGGTTAGGGTTAGTTTTAGGGTACGTTTTAGGGTTAGGGTAGGGTTTAGGGTATGGGTTAGGGTTAGGGTTAGGGTATGTGTTAGGGTTAGGGTTAGGGGTTAGGTTTAGGGTTAGGGTTAGGTACGGGTTATGGTTAGGGTACGGGTTAGGGTTAGGGTTAGGGTTAGGGTTAGGGTACGGGTTAGGGTTAGGGTACAGTTTAGGGTTAGAGTTAGGGTACGGGTTAGGGTTAGGTTTAGGGGTTAGGGTTAGGGTTAGGTTACGGGTTAGGGTTAGGGTACGGGTTAGGGTTAGGGTTAGGGTTAGGGTTAGGTTAGGAAAGGGTTAGGGTTAGGGTTAGCGTTAGTGTTAGGGTACGGATTATGGTTAGTGTTAGGGTACGGGTTAGGGTTAGGGTTAGGGTTAAAGTTAGGGTTAGGGTTTAGGGGTTAGTGTTAGGGTTAGGGTTAGGGTTAGGGTACGGGTTAGGGTTAGGGTTAGGGGTGTGGGGTTAGTGTTAGGGTTAGGGTTAGGGTTAGGGTACGGGTTAGGGTACGGTTTAGGGTAAGGGCACGGGTTAGGGTTAGGGTTAGGGTTAGGGTTAGCGTTAGGGAACGGGTTAGGGTTATGGTACGGGTTAGGGTACGGTTTAGGGTTAGGGTACGTGTTAGGGTTAGGGTTAGGGGTTAGGGTTAGGGTTAGGGTTAGGGTTAGGGTTAGGGTACGGGTTAGGGTTAGGTTTAGGTTTAGGGTCAGGTTTAGGGGTTAGTGTTAGGGTTAGGGTTAGGTTACAGGTTAGGGTTAGTGTACGGGTTAGGTTTAGGGTACGGGTTAGGGTTAGGGATAGGGTACGTGTTAGGGTTAGGGTTAGGGTTAGGGTTAGGGTTAGAGGTTAGGGTTAGCTATAGGGTTAGGGTTAGGATTAGGGTACGGGTTAGGGTACGGGTTAGGGTTAGGTTTAGGGTTAGGATATGTTTTAGGGTTAGGGTTAGGGTACGTTTTAGGGTTAGGGTTAGGGTACGGGTTAGGGTTAGGGTACTGTTTAGGGTTAGGTTTAGGTTTAGGGTTAGGGTACGGGTTAGGGTTAGGGTTAGGGTACGGGTTAGGGTTAGGGTACGGGTTAGGGTTAGGGTACGGGTTAGGGTTAGGGTTAGGGTACGGGTTAGGGTTAGGGTACGGGTTAGGTTTAGGGTTAGGGTTAGGGTAGGGGTTAGGGTTAGGGTTAGGGTTATGGTTAGGGTACGGGTTATGGTTAGGGTTAGGGTTAGGGTTAGGGTTAGGATTAGGGTACGGGTTAGGGTTAGGAAAGGGTTAGGGTTAGGGTTAGCGTTATGGTTAGGGTACGGGTTAGGTTTAGGCTTAGGGTACGGGTTAGGGTTAGGGTTAGGGTTAGGGTTAGGGGTTAGGGGTTAGTTTTAGGGTTAGGGTTAGGGTTACGGTTTGTGTTAGGGTATGGGTTAGGGTACGGCTTAGGGTTAGGGCACGGGTTAGTGTTAGGGATAGGGTTAGTGTTAGGGTACATGTTAGGGTTAGGGTTAGGGTTAGGGTTAATTTTCGGGTTAGGGTTAGGGTTAGGGTTAGGACTAAGGTACGGTGTAGGGTTAGGGTTAGGGTACGGGTTAGGGTTAGGGTACGGGTTAGGGTTAGGGTTAGGGTACGGGTTAGGGTATGGGTTAGGGTCAGGTTTAGGGTCCGTGTTAGGGTTAGGGTTAGGGTTAGCGTTAGGGTTAGGGTTAGAGGTTAGGGTTAGGGATAGGTTTAGGGTTAGGATTAGGGTACGGGTAAGGGTTCAGGTTCGGGTGAGTGTTAGGGTTAGGGTATGGGTTACAGTTAGGGTTAGGGTAAGTTTTAGGGTTAGGGTACGGTTTAGGGTTAGGGTTAGTGTTAGGTTACGGGTTAGGGTTAGGGTACGGGTTAGGGTTAGGGTTAGGGTACGGGTTAGGTTTAGGATACTCTTTATGGTTAGGGTTAGGTTTAGGGTTAGGGTACGTGTTAGGGTTAGGGTTAGGGTACGGGCTAGGGTTAGGGATAGGGTTAGGGTTAGGGTACGGGTTAGGGTTAGGGTTAGGGTACGGGTTAGGGTTAGGGTACGGGTTAGGTTTAGGGTTAGGGTTAGGGTTAGTGTTAGGGTTAGGGTACGGGTTGGGGTTAGGGTTAGGGTACGGGTTAGGGTTAGGGTTAGGTTTAGGTTTAGGGTTAGGGTTAGGGTTAGGGTACGGGTTAGGGTTAGGGTTAGGGTTAGGGTACAGGTTAGGGTTAGGGTACGGGTTAGGGTTAGAGTTAGGGTACGGTTTAGGGTTAGGGTTAGGGGTTAGGGTTAGGGTTAGGGTTAGGGTTAGGGTTAGTGTACGGGTTAGGGTTAGGGTTAGGGGTTAGGGTTAGGGTTAGGGTTAGGGTTAGGGTTAGGGTTAGTGTACGGGTTAGGGTTAGGGTACGGGTTAGGGTTAGGGTTAGGGTTAGCGTACGGGTTAGGGTTAGGTTTAGGTTTAGGATTAGGGTTAGGGTACGGGTAAGGGTTAGGGTACGGGTTAGGGTTAGGGTTAGGGTTAGGGTTAGGAAAGGGTTAGGGTTAGGGTTAGCCTTAGGGTTAGGGTACGGGTTAGGGTTAGGGTTAGGGTACGGGTTAGGGTTAGGGTTAGGGTTAGGGGTTAGGGGTTAGTGTTAGGGTTAGGGTTAGGGTCAGGTTTAGGGTACGGGTTAGGTTTAGGGTACGGGTTAGTGTTAGGGTACGGGTTAGGGTTACGGTACGTGTTAGGGTTAGGGTTAGGGTACGGGTTAGGGTTAGTGTACTGTTTAGGGTTAGGGTTACGTTTCGGGTTAGGGTACGGGTTAGGGTTAGGGTTAGGGTACGGTTTAGGGTTAGGGTTAGGGTACGGGTTAGGGTTAGGGTTAGGGTTAGGGTTAGGGTTAGGGTACGGGTTAGGGTTAGGTTTAGGGTTAGGGTTAGGGTTAGGGTACGGGTTATGGTTAGGGTACAGGTTAGGTTTAGGGTTAGCGTTAGTGTTAGTGTTAGGGTTAGGGTACAGGTTAGGTTTAGGGTTAGGGTCCGGGTTAGGGTTAGGGTACCGGTTAGGGTTAGGGTTAGGGTAGGGCTTAGTGTTAGGGTTAGGGTTAGTGTTAGGGTACGGGCATATGGTTAGGGTTTGGTTTAGGTTTAGGTTTAGGGTTATTGTACGGGTTAGGGTTAGGGTTAAGGGTTAGGGTTAGGGTTAGGGTTAGGGTTAGGGTTAGGTACGGGTTAGGGTTAGTGTTAGGGTTAGGGTTAGGGTCAGGGTAAGGAGTTAGGGTTAGGGTTAGGGTTCGGGTTAGGATTAGGGTTAGGGTACGTGTTAGGGTTAGGGTTAGGGTATGGGTTAGGGTTAGGGTACTGGTTAAGGTTAGGGTTAGTTTTAGGGTTAGCGTTAGGGTATGGGTTAGGATTAGGTTTAGGGTACTAGTTAGGGTTAGGGTACGGGTTAGGATTAGGGTACGGGTTAGGGTTAGGGTTAGGGTATGTGTTAGGGTTAGGGTTAGGGGTTAGGGTTAGGGGTTAGGGTTAGGTACGGGTTAGGGTTAGGGTACTGGTTAGGGTACGGGTTAGGGTTAGGGTACGGGTTAGGGTTAGGGTTAGGGTACGGGTTAGGGTTAGGGTTAGGGTTAGGTTTATGGTTAGGGTTAGGGTTAGGGTACGGGTTAAGTTTAGGGTTAGGGTACGGGTTAGGTTTAGGGTTAGGTTACGGGTTAGGGTTAGGGTATGGGTTAGGGTTAGCGTTAGGGTTAGGGTTAGCGTTAGGGTACGGTTTAGGGTTAGGGTTAGGGTTAGAGTTAGGGTACGGGTTAGGGTTAGGGTTAGGGTTAGGTTTAGGGTTAGGGTTAGGGTTAGGGTACGGGTTAGGTTTAGGATACTGTTTAGGGTTAGGGTTAGGTTTACGGTTAGGGTACGTGTTAGGGTTAGGGTTAGGGTACGGGCTATGGTTAGGGATAGGGTTAGGGTTAGGGTACGGCTTAAGGTTAGGGTTAGTGTTAGGGTACGGGTTAGGGTTAGGGTACGGGTTAGGTTTAGGGTTAGGGTTAGGGTTAGTGTTAGGGTTAGGGTACGGGTTAGGGTTAGGGTTAGGGTACGGGTTAGGGTTAGGTTTAGGGTTAGGGTTAGAGTTAGGGTATGGGTTAGGGTTAGCGTTAGGGTTAGGGTTAGCGTTAGGGTACGGGTTAGGGTTAGGGTTAGGGTTAGGGTTAGGTTTAGGGTACGGGTTAGGTTAGGGTTAGGGTACGGGTTAGGGTTAGGGTACGGGTTAGGGTTAGGGTACGGGTTAGGGTTAGGTTACGGGTTAGGGTTAGGGTATGGGTTAGGGTTAGCGTTAGGGTTAGGGTTAGCGTTAGGGTATGGGTTAGGTTTAGGGTTAGGTTTAGGGATAGGGTTAGGGTTAGGGTACGGCTTAGGGTTAGGGTTAGTGTTAGGGTACGGGTTAGGGTTAGGGTACGGGTTAGGTTTAGGGTTAGGGTTAGGGTTAGTGTTAGGGTTAGGGTACGGGTTAGGGTTAGGGTTAGGGTACGGGTTAGGGTTAGGTTTAGGGTTAGGGTTAGGGTTAGGGTATGGGTTAGGGTTAGCGTTAGGGTTAGGGTTAGCGTTAGGGTACGGGTTAGGGTTAGGGTTAGGGTTAGGGTTAGGGTTAGGGTTAGGTTTAGGGTACGGGTTAGGTTAGGGTTAGGGTACGGGTTAGGGTTAGGGTACGGGTTAGGGTTAGGGTACGGGTCAGGGTTTGGGTACGGGTTAGGTTTAGGGTTAGGGTTAGGGTACGGGTTAGGGTTAGGGTACGGGTTAGGGTTAGAGTTAGGGTACGGGTTAGGGTACGGGTTAGGGGTTAGGGTTAGGGTTAGGGTTAGGGTTAGGGTTAGTGTACGGGTTAGGGTTAGGGTACGGGTTAGGGTTAGGGTTAGGGTTAGCGTACAGGTTAGGGTTAGGGTTAGGTTTAGGATTAGGGTTATGGTACGGGTTAGGGTTAGTGTACTGGTTAGGGTTAGGGTACGGGTTAGGGTTAGGGTACGGGTTAGGGTTAGGGTTAGGGTTAGGTTTAGGGTTAGCGTACGGGTTAGGGTTAGGGTTAGGTTTAGGGTTAGGGTTAGGGTACGGGTTAGGGTTAGGGTACGGGTTAGGGTACGGGTTAGGGTACGGGTTAGGGTTAGGGCACGGGTTAGTGTTAGGGTTAGGGTTAGGGTTAGCGTTAGGGTACGGGTTAGGGTTAGGGTACGGTTTAGGGTACGGGTTAGGGTTAGGGTACGGGTTAGGGTTAGGGTACGGGTTAGGGTTAGGGTTAGGGTATGTGTTAGGGTTAGGTTTAGGGTTAGGGTTAGGGTTAGGGTTAGGGTTAGGGTACCGGTTAGGGTTAGGGTACGGGTTAGGGTTAGGGTTAGGGTTAGGTAAGGAAAGGGTTAGGGTTAGGGTTAGCGTTAGGGTTAGTGTACGGATTAGGGTTAATGTTAGGGTACGTGTTAGGCTTAGGGTTAGGGTTAAGGTTAGGGTTAGGGTTTAGGGATTAGTGTTAGGGTTAGGGTTAGGGTTAGGGTACGGGTTAGGGTTAGGGTTAGGGGTTAGGGGTTAGTGTTAGGGTTAGGGTTAGGGTTAGGGTACGGGTTAGGGTACGGGTTAGAGTTAGGGCACGGGTTAGTGTTAGGGTTAGGGTTAGGGTTAGCATTAAGGTACGGGTTAGGTTTAGGGTACGGGTTAGGGTACGGGTTAGGGTTAGGTTACTGGTTAGGGTTAGGGTTAGGGGTTAGGGTTAGGGTTAGGGTTAGGGTTAGGTTTAGGGTACGGGTTAGGTTTAGGGTTAGGTTTAGGGTCAGGGTTAGGGGTTAGGGTTAGGGTTAGGGTTAGGTTACGGGTTAGGGTTAGTGTACGGGTTAGGTTTAGGGTACGGGTTAAGGTTAGGGATAGGGTACGGTTTAGGGTTAGGGTTAGAGTACGTGTTAGGGTTAGGGTTAGGGTTAGGGTTAGGGTTAGGGTTAGAGGTTAGGGTTAGGGATAGGGTTAGCGTTAGGATTAGGGTACGGGTTAGGGTACGGGTTAGGGTTAGGTTTAGGGTTAGGATATGGGTTAGGGTTAGTGTTAGGGTACGTTTTAGGGTTAGGGTTAGGGTACGGGTTAGGGTTAGGGTTAGGTTTAGGGTCAGGGTTAGGGGTTAGGGTTAGGGTTAGGGTTAGGTTACGGGTTAGGGTTAGTGTACGGGTTAGGTTTAGGGTACGGGTTAGGGTTAGGGATAGGGTATGGGTTAGGGTTAGGGTTAGGGTACGTGTTAGGGTTAGGGTTAGGGTTAGGGTTAGGGTTAGGGGTTAGGGTTAGGGTACGGGTTAGGGTTAGGGTACTGTTTAGGGTTAGGTTTAGTTTTAGGGTTAGGGTACAGGTTAGGGTTAGGGTTAGGGTACGGGTTAGGTTTAGGGTACGGGTTAGGGTTAGGGTACGGGTTAGGGTACAGGTTAGGTTTAGGGTACGGGTTAAGTTTAGGGTTAGGGTTAGGGTAGGGTTTAGGGTTAGGGTTACGGTTAGGGTTAGGGTTAGGGTACGGGTTATGGTTACGGTTAGGTTTACGGTTAGTGTTAGGGTTAGGGTACGGGTTAGGGTTAGGAAAGGGTTAGGGTTAGGGTTAGCGTTATGGTTAGGGTACGGGTTACGTTTAGGGTTAGGGTACGGGTTAGGGTTAGGGTTACGGTTAGGGTTAGGGGTGAGGGGTTAGTGTTAGGGTTAGGGTTAGGGTTAGGGTTAGGGTTAGGGTTAGGTTATGGGTTAGGGTACGGCTTAGGGTTAGGGCACGGGTTAGTGTTAGGGATAGTGTTAGGGTTAGGGTTAGGGTACAGGTTAGGGTTAGGGTTAGGGTTAGGGTTAGGTTTCGGGTTAGGGTTAGGGTTAGGGTTAGGATTAAGGTACGGGGTAGGGTTAGGGTTAGGGTACGGGTTAGGGTTAGGGTACGGGTTAGGGTTAGGTTTAGGGTACGGGTTAGGGTACGGGTTAGGGTTAGGGTTAGGGTACGTGATAGGGTTAGGGTTAGGGTTAGCGTTAGGGTTAGGGTTAGAGGTTAGGGTTAGGGATAGGTTTAGGGTTAGGATTAGGCTACGGGTTAGGGTTCAGGTTCGGGTGAGTGTTAGTGTTAGGGTATGGGTTAGAGTTAGGGTTAGGGTAAGTTTTAGGGTTAGGGTACGTTTTAGGGTTAGGATTAGTGTTAGGGTACGGGTTAGGGTTAGGGTACGGGTTAGGGTTAGGTTTAGGGTACGGGTTAGGTTTAGGATACTGTTTAGGGTTAGGGTTAGGTTCAGGGTTAGGGTACGTGTTAGGGTTAGGGTTAGGGTACGGGCTAGGGTTAGGGATAGGGTTAGGGTTAGGGTACGGGTTAGGGTTAGGTTTAGGGTACAGGTTAGGGTACGGTTTAGGGTTAGGGTACGGGTTAGGTTTAGGGTTAGGGTTAGGGTTAGTGTTAGGGTTAGGGTACGGGTTAGGGTTAGGGTTAGGGGACGGGTTAGGGTTAGGGTTAGGGTTAGGGTTAGGGTACGGGTTATGGTTAGGGTTAGGTTTAGGGTTAGGGTTAGGGTTAGGGTACGGGTTAGGGTTAGGGTTAGGTTTAGGGTTAGGGTTAGGGTACGGGTTAAGGTTAGGGTACGGGTTAGGGTTAGGTTTAGGGTTAGGTTTAGGGTTAGGGTTAGGGTTAGGAAAGTGTTAGGGTTAGGGTTAGCGTTAGGGTTAGGTTACGGGTTAGGGTTAGGGTTAGTGTTAGGGTTAGGGTACGGGTTAGGGTTAGGGTACGGGTTAGGGTTAGGGTTAGGGTTAGGGATAGGGTACCGTTTAGGGTTAGGGTTAGGGTTAGGGTTAGGGTCAGGTTTAGGGGTTAGGGTTAGGGTTAGGGTTAGGGTTAGGGTTAGGGTTAGGGTACGTGTTAGGGTTAGGGTTAGGTATGGGTTAGGGTTTGGGTACTGGTTAAGGTTAGGGTTAGGGTTAGGGTTAGCGTTAGGGTATGGGTTAGGTTTAGGGTTAGTGTACTGGTTAGGGTTAGGGTACGGGTTAGGGTTAGGGTACGGGTTAGGGTTAGGGATAGGGTACGGGTTAGGGTTAGGGTTAGGGTACGTGTTAGGGTTAGGGTTAGGGTTAGGGTTAGGGTTAGAGGTTAGGGTTAGGGATAGGGTTAGGGTTAGGATTAGGGTACGGCTTAGGGTAAGGGTTAGGGTTAGGTTTAGGGTTAGGATATGGGTTAGGGTTAGGGTTAGGGTACGTTTTAGGGTTAGGGCTAGGGTACGGGTTAGGGTTAGGGTACTGTTTAGGGTTAGGTTTAGGTTTAGGGTTAGTGTACGGGTTAGCGTTAGGGTTAGGGTACGGGTGAGGTTTAGGGTACGGGTTAGGGTTAGGGTACGGGTTAGGGTACAGGTTAGGTTTAGGGTACGGGTTAGGTTTAGGGTTAGGGTTAGGGTAGGGTTTAGGGTTAGGTTTACGGTTAGGGTTAGGGTTAGGGTACGGGTTATGGTTAGGGTTAGGTTTAGGGTTAGTGTTAAGGTTAGGGTACGGGTTAGGGTTAGGAAAGAGTTAGGGTTAGGGTTAGCTTTATGGTTAGGGTACGGGTTAGGTTTAGGGTTAGGGTACGGGTTAGGGTTAGGGTTAGGGTTAGGGTTAGGTGTGAGGGGTTAGTGTTAGGGTTAGGGTTAGGGTTAGGGTTAGGGTATGGGTTAGGGTACGGCTTAGGGTTAGGGCACGGGTTAGTGTTAGGGATAGTGTTAGGGTTCGGGTTAGGGTACAGGTTAGGGTTAGGGTTAGGGTTAGGGTTAGGGTTAGGTTTCGGGTTAGGGTTAGGGTTAGGGTTAGGATTAAGGTACGGGGTAGGGTTAGGGTTAGGGTACGGGTTAGGGTTAGGGTACGGGTTATGGTTAGGTTTAGGGTACGGGTTAGGGTACGGGTTAGGGTTAGGGTTAGGGTACGTGTTAAGGTTAGGGTTAGGGTTAGCGTTAGGGTTAGGGTTAGAGGTTAGGGTTAGGGATAGGTTTAGGGTTAGGATTAGGGTACGGGTTAGGGTTCAGGTTCGGGTGAGTGTTAGGGTTAAGGTATGGGTTAGAGTTAGGGTTAGGGTAAGTTTTAGGGTTAGGGTACGGTTTAGGGTTAGGATTAGTGTTAGGGTATGGGTTAGGGTTAGGGTACGGGTTAGAGTTAGGGTTAGGGTACGGGTTAGGTTTAGGATACAGTTTAGGGTTAGGGTTAGGTTTAGGGTTAGGGTACGTGTTAGGGTTAGGGTTAGGGTACGGGCTAGGGTTAGGGATAGGTTTAGGGTTAGGTTACGGGTTAGGGTTAGGTTTAGGGTACGGGTTAGGGTACGGGTTAGGGTTAGGGTACGGGTTAGGTTTAGGGTTAGGGTTAGGGTTAGTGTTAGGGTTAGGGTACGGGTTAGGTTTAGGGTTAGGTGACGGGTTAGGGTTAGGGTTAGGGTTAGGGTGAGTGTACGGGTTATGGTTAGGGTTAGGTTTAGGGTTAGGGTTAGGGTTAGGGTACGGGTTAGGGTTAGGGTTAGGGTTAGGGTTAGGGTTAGGGTTAGGGTACAGGTTAGGGTTAGGGATAGGGTACGGGTTAGGGTTAGGGTACGGGTTAGGGTTAGGGTACGGGTTAGGGTCAGGGTTAGGGGTTAGGGGTTAGTGTTAGGGTTAGGGTTAGGGTACGGGTTAGGGTACGGGTTAGGGTTAGGGAACGGGTTAGGGTACGGGTTAGGGTTAGGTTTAGCGTTAGGGTTAGGTTACGGGTTAGGGTTAGGGTTAGTGTTAGGGTTAGGGTACGGGTTAGGGTTAGGGTACGGGTTAGGGTTAGTGTACGGGTTAGGGTTAGGGTTAGGGATAGGGTACCGGTTAGGGTTAGGGTTAGGGTTAGGGTTAGGGTCAGGTTTAGGGGTTAGGGTTAGGGTTAGGGTTAGGGTTAGGGTTTGGGTATGTGTTAGGGTTAGGGTTAGGTATGGGTTAGGGTTAGGGTACTGGTTAAGGTTAGGGTTAGGGTTAGGGTTAGCGTTAGGGTATGGGTTAGGGTTAGGGTTAGGGTACTGGTTAGGGTTAGGGTACGGGTTAGGGTTAGGGTACGGGTTAGGGTTAGGGTTAGGGAACGTGTTAGAGTTAGGGTTAGGGGTTAGGGTTAGGGTTAGGGTTAGGGTACGGGTTAGGTTTAGGGTACGGGTTAGGGTTAGGGTTAGGGTTAGGGTACGGGTTAGGGTTAGGGTACAGGTTAGGGTTAGGTTTAGGGTACGGGTTAGGGTTAGGTTTAGAGTTTAGGGTTAGGGTTAGGGTTAGGGTTAGGGTTAGGTTTAGGAAAGGGTTAGGGTTAGGGTTAGCGTTAGTGTTAGGGTACGGGTTAGGTTTAGGGTTAGGGTATGGGTTAGTGTTAGGGTTAGGGTTAGGGTTAGGGTTACGGTTAGGTGTTAGGGGTTAGTGTTAGGGTTAGGGTTAGGGTTAGGGTACGGGTTAGGGTCAGGGTTAGGGGTTAGGGGTTAGTGTTAGGGTTAGGGTTAGGGTACGGGTTAGGATACGGGTTAGGGTTATGGAACGGGTTAGGGTACGGGTTAGGGTTAGGTTTAGCGTTAGGGTACGGGTTAGGGTTAGGGTACGGGTTAGGGTTAGGGTACGGGTTAGGGTTAGGGTTAGGGGTTAGGTTTAGGGTTAGGGTTAGGGTAAGGTTAGGGTACGGGTTAGGGTTAGGGTTAGGTTTAGGGTCAGGGTTAGGGTTTAGGGTTAGGGTTATGGTTAGGTTACGTGTTAGGGTTAGTGTACGGGTTAGGTTTAGGGTACGGGTTAGGGTTAGGGATAGGGTACGGGTTAGGGTTAGGGTTAGGGTACGTGTTAGGGTTAGGGTTAGGGTTAGGGTTAGGGTTAGGGTTAGAGGTTAGGGTTAGGGATAGGGTTAGGTTTAGGATTAGGATACGGGTTAGGGTATGGGTTAGGGTTAGGTTTAGGGTTAGGGTATGTGTTAGGGTTAGGGTTAGGGTACGTTTTAGGGTTAGGGTTAGGGTACGGGTTAGGGTTAGGGAACTGTTTAGTGTTAGGTTTAGGTTTAGGGTTAGGGTACGGGTTAGGGTTAGGGTAGGGGTTAGGGTTAGGGTTAGGGTTAGGGTAAGGGTTAGGGTTAGGGTTAGGGTACGGGTTAGGGTTAGGGTACGGGTTAGGTTTATGGTTACGGTTAGGGTTAGTGTTAGGGTTTGGGTACGGGTTAGGGTTAGGGTACGGGTTACGGTTAGTGTACGGGTTAGGGTTAGGGTTAGGGTAGGGGTTAGGGTTAGGGTTAGGGTTAGGGTTAGGGTACGGGTTTTGGTTAGGGTTAGGTTTAGGTTTAGGGTTATGGTTAGTGTATGGGTTAGGGTTAGGAAAGGGTTAGGGTTAGGGTTAGCGTTAGGGTTAGGGTACGGGTTAGGGTTAGGTTTAGGGTACGGGTTAGGGTTAGGGTTAGGGTTAGGGTTAGGAGTTAGGGGTTAGTGTTAGGGTTAGGGTAAGGGTTAGAGTTAGGGTTAGGGTATGGGTTAGGGTACGGGTTAGGTTTGGGGCACGGGTTAGTGTTAGGGTTAGGGTTAGGGTTAGGGTTAGGGTTAGGGTACCGGTTAGGGTTAGGGTACGGGTTAGGTTTAGTGTTAGGGTTAGGATTAGGGTTAGGGTACGGGTTAGGTTTAGGGTAAGGGTTAGGGTTAGGGTACAGGTTAGGGTACGGGTTAGGGTTAGGGTAAGGGTCAGGGTACGGGTTAGGTTTAGGGTTAGTGTTAAGGTCAGGGTACGGGTTAGGGTTAGGGTTAGGGTTAGGGTTAGGGTTAGGTTTAGGGTACGGGTTAGGGTTAGGGCTAGGGTTAGGGTTAGGGTACGGGTTAGGGTACGGGTTAGGGTAGGGTTTAGGGTTAGGGTACGGGTTTTGGTTAGGGTTAGGGTTAGGGTTAGGGTGCGGTTTAGGGTTCGGGTTAGGGTTAGGGTTAGGGTTAGGGTACAGGTTAGGGTTAGGGTTAGGTTTAGGGTTATGTTACGGGTTAGGGTTAGGGTTAGGGTTAGGATTTTGGTACGGGGTAGGGTTAGGGTTAGGGTTCGGGTTAGGCTTAGGGTACGGGTTAGGGTTAGGGTTAGGGTACGGTTTAGGGTTAGGGTTAGTGTTAGGGTTAGTGTTAGGGTTAGAGGTTAGGGTTAGGGATAGGGTTAGGGTTAGGATTAGGGTACTGGTTAGGGTACGGGTTAGGTTTAGTGTTAGGGTTAGGGTATGGGTTAGGGTTAGGGTTAGGTTATGTTTTAGGTTTAGGGTACGGTTTAGGGTTAGGTTTAGGGTTAAGGTACGGGTTAGGGATAGTTATGGGTTAGGGTTAGGGTTAGGGTACGGGTTAGGTTTAGGGTACTCTTTTGCGTAAGGGTTAGGTTTAGGGTTAGGGAACGGGTTAGGGTTAGGTTTAGGGTACGGGTTAGGGTTAGGGTTAGGGTACGGATTAGGGTTAGGGTAAGGGTTAGGGTTAGGGTTAGGGTACGGGTTAGGGTTAGGGTTAGGTTTAGGGTTAGGGTTAGAGGTTAGGGTTAGGGATACGGTTAGGTTTAGGATTAGGGTACGGGTTAGGGTACGGTTTAAGATTAGGGTTAGGGTATGGGTTAGGGTTAGGGTTACGGTACGTTTTAGGGTTAGGGTACGGTTTAGGTATAGGGTTAGGGTTAATGTACGGGTTAGGGTTAGGGTACGGGTTAGGGTAAGGGTTAGGGTCCGGGTTAGGTTTAGGGTACTCTTTTGGGTTAGGGTTAGGTTTAGGGTTAGGGAACGGGTTAGGGTTAGGGTTAGGGTTAGGGTTAGGGTACGGCTTATGGTTAGAGTAAGGGTACGGGTTAGGGTTACGGTACGGGTTAGGTTTAGGGTTAGGGTTATGGTTAGTGTTAGGGTTAGGGTACGGGTTAGGGTACGGGTTAGGGTTAGGGTAAGGGTCAGGGTACGGGTTAGGGTACGGGTTAGGGTTAGGGTTAGGGTTAGTTTTAGGGTTCGGGTTAGGGTTAGGGTTAGGGTACGGGTAAGTGTTAGGGTTAAGGTACGGGTTAGGGTTAGGATTAGGGATAGGGTTAGGGTTATGGGTTGGAGGTTAGGGTTAGGGTTAGGGTTAGTGTTAGGGTTAGGGTTAGGGTTGGGGTACGGGTTAGGGTTAGTGTTAGGGTTAGGATTAGGGTTAGGGTACGGGTTAGGTTTAGGGTAAGTTTTAGGGTTAGGGTACGGGTTAGGGTACGGGTTAGGGTACGGGTTAGGGTTAGGGTACAGGTTAGGGTTAGGGTTACGGTTCGGGTTAGGTTTAGGGTTAGGTTTAGGGTACGGGTTAGGGTACTGGTTAGGGTTAGGGTACGGGTTAGGGTTAGGGTTAGGGTTAGGGTGCGGTTTAGGGTTCAGGTTAGGTTTAGGGTAAGGGTTAGGGTTAGGGTACGTCTTAGGGTTAGGGTTAGGATTAGGGTTAGGTTACGGGTTAGGGTTAGGGTTAGGGTTAGGATTAGGGTACGGGGTTGGGTTAGGGTTAGGGTACGGTTTAGCCTTATGGTACGGGTTACGGTTAGGGTACGGTTTAGGGTTAGGGTACGGGTTAGGTTTAGGGTTAGGGGTAGGTTTAGTGTTAGGGTTAGGGTACGGGTTAGGGTTAGGGTTAGGGTACGGGTTAGGGTTAGGGTACGGGTTAGGGTTAGGGTTAGCGTAGGGGTTAGGGTTAGGGTACGGGTTAGGGTTAGGGTTAGGGTAGGGGTTAGGGTTAGTGTTATGGTTAGGGTTAGGGTACGGGTCATGGTTAGGGTTAGGTTAAGGGTTAGGGTACGGGTTAGGGTACGGGTTAGGGTACGGGTTACGGGTTAGGGTTAGGGTTAGTGTTAGGGTTACGGTTTGGGTTAGGGTACGGGTTAGGGTTAGGGTTAGGGTATGGGTTAGGGTTAGGGTACGGGTTAGGGTTTGGGTTAGGGTTCGGGTTAGCGTTAGGGTAAGGGTTAGGGTTAGTGTTATTATTAGGGTTAGTGTTAGGGTACGGGTTAGGGTTAGGGTTAGGGTACGGGTTAGGGTTAGGTTATGTGTTAGGGTTAGGGTACGGGTTAGGGTTAGTGTTAGGGTTAGGGTTAGGGTACGGCTTAGGGTTAGGGTTAGGGTTAGGGTTAGGGTTAGGGTTAGTGTACGGGTTATGGTTAGGGTACGGATTAGGGTTAGGTTTAGGGTTAGTGTTAGGTTTAGCGTACGGGTTAGGGTTAGGGTTAGGCTTAGGTTTAGGGTTAGGGCACGGGTTAGGGTTAGGGTACGGGTTACGGTTAGGGTTAGGGTTAGGTTTAGGATTAGGGTTATGGTACGGTTTAGGTTTCAGGTTAGGGTTAGGTTTAGGGTTAGGGTTAGGGTTAGGGTTAGGGTTAGCGTACGTGTTAGGGTTAGGGTTAGGTTTAGGGTTAGGGTTAGGGTACGGGTTAGGGTTAGTGTACGGGTTAGGTTTAGGGTTAGGGTTAGGGTTAGGGTTAGGGTTAGGAAAGGGTTAGGGTTAGGGTTAGCGTTAGGGTTAGGTTACGGGTTAGGGTTAGGTTAGGGTTAGTGTTAGGGTTAGGGTACGGGTTAGGGTTAGGGTACGGGTTAGGGTTAGGGTACGGGTTAGGGTTAGGGTTAGGGTACGGTTTAGGGTTAGGGTTAGTGTTAGGGTTAGTGTTAGGGTTAGAGGTTAGGGTTAGGGATAGGGTTAGGGTTAGGTTTAGGGTACGGGTTAGGGTACGGTTAGGTTTAGGGTTAGGGTTAGGGTATGGGTTAGGGTTAGGGTTAGGGTATGTTTTAGGGTTAGGGTACGGTTTAGGGTTAGGGTTAGGGTTAAGGTACGGGTTAGGGTTAGTTATGGGTTAGGGTTAGGGTTAGGGTACGGGTTAGGTTTAGGGTACTCTTTTGCGTAAGGGTTAGTTTTAGGGTTAGGGAACGGGTTAGGGTTAGGGTTAGGGTACGGGTTAGGGTTAGGGTTAGGGTACGGATTAGGGTTAGGGTAAGGGTTAGGGTTAGGGTTAGGGTACGGGTTAGGGTTAGGGTTAGGTTTAGGGTTAGGGTTAGAGGTTAGGGTTAGGGATACGGTTAGGTTTAGGATTAGGGTACGGGTTAGGGTACGGTTTAAGGTTAGGGTTAGGGTATGGGTTAGGGTTAGGGTTAGGGTACGTTTTAGGGTTAGGGTACGGTTTAGGAATAGGGTTAGGGTTAATGTACGGGTTAGGGTTAGGGTACGGGTTAGGGTTAGGTTTAGGGTCCGGGTTAGGTTTAGGGTACTCTTTTGGGTTAGGGTTAGGTTTAGGGTTAGGGAACGGGTTAGGGTTAGGGTTAGGGTTAGGGTTAGGGTACGGCTTATGGTTAGAGTAAGGGTACGGGTTAGGGTTACGGTACGGGTTAGGTTTAGGGTTAGGGTTATAGTTAGTGTTAGGGTTAGGGTACGGGTTAGGGTTAGGGTTAGGGTACGGGTTAGGGTTAGGTCACGGGTTAGTGTTAGGGTTAGGGTTAGGGTTAGGGTACGGGTTAGAGTTAGGGTACGGGTTAGGGTTAGGGTACGGGTTAGGATTAGGGTTAGGGGTTAGGGTAAGGGTTAGGGTTAGGGTTACGGTTAGGGTACAGGTTAGGGTTAGGGTTAGGGTTAAATTTAGGGTACGTGTTAGGGTTAGGGTTAGGGTTAGGGTACGGGTTAGGGTTAGGGTACGGGTTAGGGTAAGGGTACGGGTTAGTGTTAGGGTTTGGGTACGTGTTAGGGTTAGGGTTAGGGGTTAGGGTTAGGGTTAGGGTACGTGTTAGGGTTAGGGTACGGGTTAGGGTATGTGTTAGGGTTAGGGTACGGGTTAGGGTTAGGGTTAGTTGTTAGGGTTAGGGTTAGGGTTAGGGTTAGTGTACGGGTTAGGGTTAGGGTACGGGTTAGGGTTAGGGTTAGGGTTTGGGTTAGGGTTAGGGTTAGCGTACGGGTTAGGGTTAGGGTTAGGCTTAGGGTTAGGGTTAGGGTACGGGTTAGGGTTAGGGTACGAGTTAGGGTTAGGGTTAGGGTTAGGGTTACGGTTAGGGTACGGTTTAGGGTTCGGGTTAGGGTGCGGGTTAGTGTACGGGTTAGGGTTAGGGTTAGGGTTAGGGTTCGGTTACGGGTTAGGGTTAGGTTTAGGGTTAGGGTTAGGGTACGTGGTAGGGTTAGAGTTAGGGTACAGGTTAGGGTTAGGGTACGGGTTAGGGTTAGGGTTAGGGTACGGGTTAGGGTTAGGGTTAGGGTTAGGGTACGTGTTAGGGTTATGGTTAGGCTTAGGGTTAGGGTTAGGGTTAAGGGTTAGTGTTAGGGTTAAGGTAAGGGTTAGGGATAGGGTACGGGTTAGGGTACGGGTTAGGGTTAGGGTTAGAGATAGGGTACGGGTTAGGATTAGGATTAGGGTACGGTTTAGGGTTAGAGTACGGTTTAGGGTTAGGTTTAGGGTTAGGGTACGGGTTAGGGTTAGGGTACGGGTTAGGGTTCGGTTTAGGGTACGGGTTAGTGTTAGGGATAGGGTTAGGGTTAGGGTACGGGTTAGGGTTAGGGTACGGGTTAGGGTTAGTGTTAGGGTTAGGATTAGGGTTAGGGTACGGGTTAGGTTTAGGGTAAGGGTGAGGGTTAGGGTACAGTTTAAGGTACGGGTTAGGGTTAGGGTTAGGTTTAGGGTTAGGGTACGGGTTAGGGTTAGGGTTAGCGTTAGGGTACGGGTTAGGGTTAGGGTTAGGGTACGGATTAGGGTTAGGCTTAGGTTTATGGTACGGGTTAGGGTTAGGGTACGGGTTAGGGTTAGAGTTAGGGTACAGTTTAGGGTTAGGGTTAGGGGTTAGGGTTAGGGTTAGGGTTAGGGTACGGGTTAGGGTTAGGGTACGTGTTAGGGTTAGGGTACGGGTTAGGGTTAGGCTTAGGTTTAGGGTACGGGTTAGGGTTAGGGTACGGGTTAGGGTTAGAGTTAGGGTACAGTTTAGGGTTAGGTTTAGGGGTTAGGGTTAGGGTTAGGGTTAGGGTTAGGGTTAGTGTACGGGTTAGGGTTAGGTTACGGGTTAGGGTTAGGGTTAGGGTTAGGGTTAGCGTACGGGTTATTGTTCGTTTAGGTTTAGGATTAGGGTTAGGGTACGGGTAAGGGTTAGGGTACGGGTTAGGGTTAGGGTTAGTGTTAGGGTTAGGGTTAGGAATTATTAGGGTTAGGGTTAGCGTTAGGGTTAGGGTACGGGTTAGGGTTAGGGCTAGGGTACGGGTTAGGGTTAGGGTTAGGGGTTAGGGGTTAGTGTTAGGGTTAGGGTTAGGGTTAGGGTACGGGTAAGGGTTAGGGTACGGGTTAGGGTTTTCGTACGGGTTAGGTTTAGGGTAAGGGTTAGGGTTAGTGTTAGGGTTAGGGTACAGGTTAGGGTCGGGGTAGGGTACGGGTTAGGGTTAGGGTTAGGGTTAGTGTTAGGGTAAGGGTTATGGTTAGGGTTAGGTTTAGGTTTAGGGTTAGGTTAGGGTACGGTTTAGGGTTAGAGTTAGGGTACCGGTTAGGGTTAGGGTACGGGTTAGGGTTAGGGTTAGGGTACGGTTTAGGGTTAGAGTCAGGGTTAGGGTTAGGGTACGGGTTATTGTTAGTGTTAGGGTAGGGGTTAGGTTTAGGGTTAGGGTTAGGTTTAGGGTACGGGTTATGGTTAGGGTTAGGGTTAGGGTCACGGTACGGGTTAGGGTTAGTGTTAGGGTTAGGGTTAGTGTCAGGTTTCGGGGTTAGGGTTAGGGTTAGGGTTAGTGTACGGGTTAGGGTTAGGGTTAGGGTACGGGTTAGGGTTAGGGTCCTGGTTAGGGTTAGGGTTTGGTTAGGGTTAGGGTGCGGTTTAGGGTTCGCGTTACGGTTAGGTTTAGGGTTAGGTTTAGGGTACGGGTTAGGGTTAGGGTTAGGGTTAGGTTACGGGTTAGGGTACGTGTTAGGGTTAGGGTGAGGGTTAGGGTTAGGGTTAGGGTTAGAGTTTAGGGTTAGGGATAGGGTTAGGGTAGGATTAGGGTATGGGTTAGGGTACAGGTTAGGGTTAGGGTTAGGGTTATCGTTAGGGTACGGGTTAGGGTTAGGGTTAGGGTACGTTTTAGGGTTAGGGTACGGTTTAGGGTTAATTTTAGGTTTAGGGACGGGTTAGGGTTAGGTTACGGGTTAGCGTTAGGGTTAGGGTACGGGTTAGGGTAGGGTACTGTTTAGGGTTAGGGTTAGGTTTCGGGTTAGGGTACGGGTTAGGGTTAGGGTTAGGGTAGGGGTTAGGGTTAGGGTTAGGGTTAGGGTACGGGTTAGGTTTAGGGTTAGGGTACGGGTTAGGGTTAGGGTTAGTGTACGGGTTAGGTTTAGGGTTAGGGGTTAGTGTTAGGGTTAGGGTTAGGGTTAGGGTTAGGGTTAGGGTACGGGTTAGGGTTAGTGTTAGGGTTTGGTTTAGGGTCAGGGTTAGTGGTTAGGGTTAGGGTTAGAGGTTAGGTTTAGGGTACGTGTTAGGGTTAGGGTTAGGGTATGGGTTACGGTTAGGTTACTGGTTAAGGTTAGGGTTAGAGTTAGGGTTAGCGTTAGGGTACGGGTTAGGGTTAGGGTTAGGGTACTGGTTAGTGTTAGGGTACGGGTTAGAGTTAGGGTACGGGTTAGGGTTAGGGTTAGGGCACGTGTTAGGGTTAGGGTTAGGGGTTAGGGTTAGGGTTAGGGTACGGGTTAGGGTTAGGGTACAGTTTAGGGTTAGGGTTAGGGTGCGTGTTAGTGTTAGGTTTAGGAGTTAGGGTTAGGGTTAGCGCACGGGTTAGGGTTAGGGTACGGGTTAGGGTTAGGGTTAGGGTTAGGTTTAGGGTTAGGAAAGGGTTAGGGTTAGGGTTAGCGTTAGGGTTAGGGTACGGGTTAGGGTTAGGGTTAGGGTTAGGTTTAGGGTTAGGAAAGGGTTAGGGTTAGGGTACGGGTAGGGTTAGGGCACGGGTTAGTGTTAGGGTTAGGGTTAGGGTTAGCGTTAGGGTTCGGGTTAGGGTTAGGGTACGGGTTAGGGTACGGGTTAGGGTTAGGGTACGGGTTAGGGTTAGGGTTAGGGGTTAGGGTTAGGGTTAGGGTTAGGGTTAGGGTTCGGGTTAGGGTTAGGGTTAGGGTTAGGGTCAGGGTTAGGGGTTAGCGTTAGGGTTAGGTTACGGGTTAGGGTTAGTGTACGGGTTAGGTTTAGGGTACGGGTTAGGTTTAGGGATAGGGTACGGGTTAGGGTTAGGGTTAGGGTACGTGTTAGTGTTAGGGTTAGGGTTAGGGTTAGGGTTAGAGGTTAGGGTTAGGGATAGGGTTAGGCTTAGGATTAGGGTACGGGTTAGGGTACATGTTAGGGTTAGGTTTAGGGTTAGGGTATTGGTTAGGGTTAGGGTTAGGGTAGGTTTTAGGGTTAGGGTTAGAGTACGGGTTAGGGTTAGGGTACTGTTTAGGGTTAGGTTTAGGTTTAGGGTTAGGGTACGGGATAGGGTTAGGGTTAGGGTACGGGTTAGGGTTAGGGTTAGGGGTTAGGGGTTAGTGTTAGGGTTAGGGTTAGGGTTAGGGTTAGGGTACGGGTTAGGGTTAGGGTACGGGTTATGAATTTGGTACGGGTTAGGTTAAGGGTAAGTGTTAGGGTTAGTGTTAGGGTTAGGATACAGGTTAGGGTTAGGTTTAGGGTACGGGTTAGGGTTAGGGTTAGGGTTAGTGTTAGGGTAAGGGTTATGGTTAGGGTTAGGTTTAGGGTTAGGGTTAGGATTAGGGTACGGGTTAGGGTTAGAGTTAGGGTACGGGTTAGGGTTAGGGTACGGGTTAGGGTTAGGGTTAGGGTTAGGGTTAGCGTTAGGGTATGGGTTAGGGTTAGGGTTAGGGTACGGGTTAGGGTTTGGGTTAGGGTTAGGGTTAGGGTACGGGTTATGGTTAGTGTTAGGGTAGGGTTAGTGTTAGTGTTAGGGTTAGTGTCCGGGTGAGGGTTAGGGTTAGGGTACGGGTTAGGGTTAGGGTCCTGGTTAGGGTTAGGGTTTGGTTAGGGTTAGGGTGCGGTTTAGGGTTCGGGTTACGGTTAGGGTTAGGGTTAGGGTACGGGTTAGGGTTAGGGTTAGGGTTAGGTTACGGGTTAGGGTACGTGTTAGGGTTAGGGTGAGGGTTAGGGTTAGGGTTAGGGTTAGAGGTTAGGGTTAGGGATAGGGTTAGGGTTAGGATTAGGGTACGGGTTAGGGTACAGGTTAGGGTTAGGGTTAGGGTTATCGTTAGGGTATGGGTTAGGGTTAGGGTTAGGGTAGGTTTTAGGGATAGGGTACGGTTTAGGGTTAAGTTTAGGGTTAGGGTACGGGTTAGGGTTAGGGTACGGGTTAGCG
The DNA here is from genome assembly GCA_032313775.1 of Urocyon cinereoargenteus. Classification (NCBI taxonomy): domain Eukaryota; kingdom Metazoa; phylum Chordata; class Mammalia; order Carnivora; family Canidae; genus Urocyon; species Urocyon cinereoargenteus. The sequence goes on along the minus strand of JAVLSZ010000011.1, from coordinate 72,999,722 downwards.
TTAGGTTTAGGGTACGGGTTAGGGTTAGGGTACTGTTTAGGGTTAGGGTTAGGTTTCGGGTTAGGGTACGGGTTAGGGTTAGGGTTAGGGTACGGGTTAAGGTTAGGGCTAGGGTACGGGTTAGGGTTAGGGTTAGGGTTAGGGGTTAGGGGTTAGTGTTAGGGTTAGGGTTAGGGTTAGTGTTAGGGTACGGGTAAGGGTTAGGGTACGGGTTAGGGTTTTGGTACGGGTTAGGTTTAGGGTAAGGGTTAGGGTTAGGGTTAGGGTTAGGGTACGGGTTAGGTTTAGGGTTAGGGTTAGGGTTAGGGTTAGGGTTAGTGTACGGGTTAGGGTTAGGGTTAGGGGTTAGTGTTAGGGTTAGGGTTAGGGTTAGGGTTAGGGTACGGGTTAGGGTTAGTGTTAGGGTTAGGTTTAGGGTCAGGGTTAGGGGTTAGGGTTAGGGTTAGAGTTAGGGTTAGGGTACGTGTTAGGGTTAGGGTTAGAGTATGGGTTAGGGTTAGGGTACTGGTTAAGGTTAGGGTTAGGGTTAGGGTTAGCGTTAGGGTACGGGTTAGGGTTAGGGTTAGGGTACTGGTTAGGGTTAGGATACGGGTTAGGGTTAAGGTACGGGTTAGGGTTAGGGTTAGGGTACGTGTTAGGGTTAGGGTTAGGTGTTAGGGTTAGGGTTATGTTTAGGGTTAGGGTATGGGTTAGGGTTAGGTTTAGGGTTAGGGTTAGGGTTAGGGTACGGGATAGGGTTAGTGTACAGGTTAGGGTTAGGGTTAGGGTACGGGTTAGGGTTAGGTTTAGGAGTTAGGGTTAGGGTTAGCGCACGGGTTAGGTTTAGGGTACGGGTTAGGGTTAGGGTTAGGTTTAGGGTTAGGGTTAGGAAAGGGTTAGGGTTAGGGTTAGCTTTAGGGATAGGGTACGGGTTAGGGTTAGGGTTAGGGTTAGGGTTAGGGTTAGGGTTAGAGTTAGGGTACAGTTTAGGGTTAGGGTTAGGTGTTAGGGTTAGGGTTAGGGTTAGGGTTAGGGTTAGGGTTAGTGTACGGTTTAGGGTTAGGGTACGGGTTAGGGTTAGGGTTAGGGTTAGGGTTAGCGTACGGGTTATTGTTCGGTTAGGTTTAGGATTAGGGTTAGGGTACGGGTAAGGGTTAGGTTACGGGTTAGGGTTAGGGTTAGTGTTAGGGTTAGGGTTAGGAAAGGATTAGGGTTAGGGTAAGCGTTAGGGTTAGGGTACGGGTTAGGGTTAGGGCTAGGGTACGGGTTAGGCTTAGGGTTAGGGTTAGGGGTTAGGGGTTAGTGTTAGGGTTAGGGTTAGGGTTAGGGTTAGGGTTAGGTTACGGGTAAGGGTTAGGGTACGGGTTAGGTTTTTGGTACGGGTTAGGTTTAGGGTAAGGGTTAGGGTTAGTGTTAGGGTTAGGGTACAGGTTAAGGTAGGGTTAGGGTACGGGTTAGGGTTAGGGATAGGGTTAGTGTTAGGGTAAGGGTTATGGCTAGGGTTAGGTTTAGGGTTAGGGTTAGGTTAGGGTACGGTTTAGGGTTAGAATTAGGGTACGGGTTAGGGTTAGGGTACGGGTTAGGTTACGGGTTAGGGTTAGGGTTAGCGTTAGGGTACGGGTTAGGTTTAGGGTTAGGGTACGGGTTAGGGTTGGGGTTAGGGTTAGGGTTAGGTTACGGGTTATTGTTAGGGTTAGGGTAGGGGTTAGGTTTAGGGTTAGGGTTAGGTTTAGGGTACGGGTTATGGTTAGGGTTAGGGTTAGGTTCACGGTACGGGTTAGGGTTAGTGTTAGGGTTAGGGTTAGTGTCAGGTTTCGGGTTTAGGGTTAGGGTTAGGGTTAGTGTACGGGTTAGGGTTAGGGTTAGGGTACGGGTTAGTGTTAGGGTCCTGGTTAGGGTTAGGGTTTGGTTAGGGTTAGGGTGCGGTTTAGGGTTCGCATTACGGTTAGGTTTAGGGTTAGGTTTAGGGTACGGGTTAGGGTTAGGGTTAGGGTTAGGTTACGGGTTAGGGTACATGTTAGGGTTAGGGTGAGGGTTAGGGTTAGGGTTAGGGTTAGAGGTTAGGGTTAGGGATAGGGTTAGGGTTAGGATTAGGGTACGGGTTAGGGTACAGGTTAGTGTTAGGGCTGGGTTATTGTTAGGGTACGGGTTAGGGTTAGGTTTAGGGTACGTTTTAGGGTTAGGGTACGGTTTAGGGTCAAGTTTAGGGTTAGGGTACGGGTTAGGGTTAGGGTACGGGTTAGCGTTAGGGTTAGGGTACGGGTTAGGTTAGGGTACTGTTTAGGGTTAGGGTTAGGTTTCGGGTTAGAGTACGGGTTAGGGTTAGGTTTAGGGTACGGGTTAGGGTTCGGGTTAGTGTACGGGTTAGGGTTAGGGTTAGGGGTTAGTGTTAGGGTTAGGGTTAGGGTTAGGGTACGGGTTAGGGTTAGTTTTAGGGTTAGGTTTAGGGTCAGGGTTAGGGGTTAGGGTTAGGGTTAGAGTTAGGGTTAGGGTACGTGTTAGGGTTAGGGTTAGGGTATGGGTTACGGTTAGGGTACTGGTTAAGGTTAGGGTTAGGGTTAGGGTTAGCGTTAGGGTACGGGTTAGGGTTAGGGTTAGGGTAATGGTTAGGGTTAGGGTACGGGTTAGGGTTAGGGTACGGGTTAGGGTTAGGGTTAGGGTACGTGTTAGGGTTAGGGTTAGGGGTTAGGGAGGGTTAGGGTACGGGTTAGGGTTAGGGTACAGGTTAGGGTTAGGGTTAGGGTACGGGTTAGGGTTAGGTTTAGGAGTTAGGGTTAGGGTTAGAGCACGGGTTAGGGTTAGGGTACGGGTTAGGGTTAGGGTTAGGGTTAGGTTTAGGGTTAGGAAAGTGTTAGGGTTAGGGTTAGCGTTAGGGTTAGGGTACGGTTTAGGGTTAGGGTTAGGGTTAGGATTAGGGATTAGTCGTTAGTGTTAGGGTTAGGGTTAGTGTTAGGGTACGGGTAGGGTTAGGGCACGGGTTAGTGTTAGGGTTAGGGTTAGGGTTAGCGTTAGGGTACGGGTTAGGGTTAGGGTACGGGTTAGGGTACGGGTTAGGGTTAGGGTATGGGTTAGGGTTAGGGTTAGGGGTTAGGGTTAGTGTTAGGGTTAGGGTTAAGGTTAGGGTACGGGATAGGGTTAGGGTTAGTGTTAGGGTCAGGGTTAGGGGTTAGGGTTAGGGTTAGGTTACGGGTTAGGGTTAGTGTACGGGTTAGGTTTAGGGTACGGGTTAGGTTTAGGGATAGGGTACGGGTTAGGGTTAGGGTTAGGGTACGTGTTAGTGTTAGGGTTAGGGTTAGGGTTAGGGTTAGATGTTAGGGTTAGGGATAGGGTTAGGGTTAGGATTAGGGTACTGGTTAGGGTCCATGTTAGGGTTAGTTTTAGTGTTAGGGTATTGGTTAGGGTTAGGGTTAGTGTAGGTTTTAGGGTTAGGGTTAGGGTACGGTTTAGGGTTAGGGTACTGTTTAGGGTTAGGTTTAGGTTTAGGGTTAGGGTACGGGATAGGGTTAGGGTTAGTGTACGGGTTAGGGTTAGGGTTAGGGTTAGGGTACGGGTTAGGGTTAGGGTTAGGGTACGGGTTAGGTTTAGGGTACGGGTTAGGTTTAGGGTTAGCGTTAGGGTTAGTGTTAGGGTTAGGGTACGGGTTAGGGTTAGGGTACGGGTTAGGGTTAGGGTACGGTTTAGGGTTAGGGTTAGGGTAGTGGTTAGGGTTAGGGTTAGGCTTAGGGTTAGTGTACGGGTTATGGTTAGGGTTAGGTTTAAGGTTAGGGTTAGGGTTAGGGTACGGGTTAGGGTTAGGAAAGGGTTAGGGTTAGGGTTAGAGTTAGGGTACAGGTTAGGTTTAGGGTTAGGGTTAGGGTTAGGTTACGGTTTAGGGTTAGGTTTTGGGTTAGGATTAGGGTACGGGGTAGGGTTAGGGTTAGGGTACGGGTTAGGATTAGGGTACGGGTTAGGGTTAGGGTTAGGGTATGGGTTAGGGTTAGGGTTAGGGTACATGTTATGGTTAGGGTTAGGGTTAGCGTTAGGGTTAGGTTTAGAGGTTAGGGTTAGGGATAGGGTTAGGGATAGGATTAGGGTACGGGTTAGGGTACGGGTTAGGGTTAGGGATACGGTTAGGGTATGAGTTAGGGTTAGGGTTAGGGTACGTTTTAGGGTTAGGGTACATTTTAGGGTTAGGGTTAGGGTTAAGGTACGGGTTAGGGTTAGGGTACGGGTTAAGGTTAGGGTTAGGGTACGGGTTAGGTTTAGGGTACTGTTTTGGGTTAGGGTACGGGTTAGGGTTAGGGTTAGGGTTAGTGTTAGTGTTAGGAAAGGGTTAGGGTTAGGGTTAGCGTTAGGGTTAGGGTACGGGTTAGGGTTACATTTAGGGTACGGGTTAGGGTTAGGGTTAGGGTTAGGGTTAGGGGTTAGGTGTTAGTGTTAGGGTTAAAGTTAGGGTTAGGTTACGGGTTAGGGTTAGGGTTAGGGGTTAGGGTTAGGGTTAGGGTTAGGGTTAGGGTACGGGTTAGGGTTAGGGTACGGGTTAGGGTTAGAGTTAGGGTACGGGTTAGTGTTAGGGTTAGGGTTTCGGGTTAGGGTTAGGGTTAGGGTTAGGGTTAGGGTTAGTGTACGGGTTAGGGTTAGGGTACGGGTTAGGGTTAGGGTTAGGGTTAGGATTAGCGTACGGGTTAGGGTTAGGGTTAGGGTTAGGTTTAGGATTAGGGTTAGGGTACGGGTAAGGGTTAGGGTACGGGTTAGGGTTAGGGTTAGTGTTAGGGTTAGGGTTAGGAAAGGATTAGGGTTAGCGTTAGCGTTAGGGTTACGGTACGGGTTAGGGTTAGGGTTAGGGTACGGGTTAGGGTGTGGGTTAGGGTTAGGGGTTAGGGGTTAGGGGTTATTGTTAGGGTTAGGGTTAGGGTTAGGGTACGGGTTAGAGTTAGGGTACGGGTTATGGTTTTGGTACGGGTTAGGTTTAAGGTAAGGGTTAGGGTTAGTGTTAGGGTTAGGGTACAGGATAGGGTTAGGTTTAGGGTACGGGTTAGGGTTAGGGTTAGTGTTAGGGTAAGGGTTATGGTTAGGGTTAGGTTTAGGGTTAGGGTTAGGGTTAGGGTACGGGTTAGGGTTAGAGTTAGGGTACGGGTTAGGGTTAGGGTACGGGTTAGGGTTAGGGTTAGGGTTAGGGTTAGCTTTAGGGTACGGGTTAGGGTTAGGGTTAGGGTACGGGTTAGGGTTAGGGTTAGGGTTAGGGTTAGGGTTAGGGTACGGGTTATGGTTAGTGTTAGGGTAGGGTTAGGGTTAGTGTTAGGGTTAGTGTACGGGTGAGGGTTAGGGTTAGGGTACGGGTTAGGGTTAGGGTCCTCGTTAGGGTTTGGGTTTGGTTAGGGTTAGGGTGCGGTTTAGGGTTCGGGTTACGGTTAGGGTTAGGGTTAGGGTTAGGGTACGGGTTAGGGTTAGGTTTAGGGTTAGGTTACGATTTAGGGTACGTGTTAGGGTTAGGGTGAGGGTTAGGGTTAGGGTTAGGGTTAGAGGTTAGGTTTAGGGATAGGGTTAGGGTTAGGATTAGGGTACGGGTTAGGGTACAGGTTAGGGTTAGGGTTAGGGTTATCGTTAGGGTAGGGGTTAGGGTTAGGGTTAGGGTACGTTTTAGAGTTAGGGTACGGTTTAGGGTTAAGTTTAGGGTTAGGGTACGGGTTAGGTTTAGGGTACGGGTTAGCGTTAGGGTTAGGGTACGGGTTTGGGTTAGGGTACTGTTTAGGGTTAGGGTTAGGTTTCGGGTTAGGGTACGGGTTAGGGTTAGGGTTAGGGTACGGGTTAAGGTTAGGGTTAGGGTTAGGGTTAGGGTACGGGTTAGGGTTAGGGTTAAGGTACGGGTTAGGGTTAGGGTTAGTGTACGGTTTAGGGTTAGGGTTAGGGGTTAGTGTTAGGGTTAGGGTTAGGGTTAGGGTTAGGGTACGGGTTAGGATTAGTGTTAGGGTTAGGCTTAGGGTCAGGGTAAGGGGTTAGGGTTAGGGTTAGAGTTAGGGTTAGGGTACGTGTTAGGGTTAGGGTTAGAGTATGGGTTAGGGTTAGGGTACTGGTTAAGGTTAGGGTTAGGGTTAGGGTTAGCGTTAGGGTACTGGTTAGGGTTAGGGTTAGGGTACTGGTTAGGTTTAGGGTACGGTTTAGGGTTAGGGTACGGGTTAGGGTTAGGGTTAGGGTACGTGTTAGGGTTAGGGTTAGGGGTTAGGGTTAGGGTTAGGTTTAGGGTTAGGGTACGGGTTAGGGTTAGGGTTAGGGTTACGTTAGGGTTAGGGTACGGGATAGGGTTAGGGTACAGGTTAGGGTTAGGGTTAGGGTACGGGTTAGGGTTAGGTTTAGGAGTTAGGGTTAGGGTTAGCGCACGGGTTAGGGTTAGGGTACGGGTTAGGGTTAGGGTTAGGGTTAGGGTTAGGGTTAGGAAAGTGTTAGGGTTAGGGTTAGCGTTAGGGTTAGGGTACGGGTTAGGGTTAGGGTTAGGGTTAGGGTTAGGGGTTAGGCGTTAGTGTTAGGGTTAGGCTTAGCGTTAGGGTACGGGTAGGGTTAGGGCACGGGTTAGTGTTAGGGTTAGGGTTAGGGTTAGCGTTAGCGTACGGGTTAGTGATAGGGTACGGGTTAGGGTACGGGTTAGGGTTAGGGTACGGGTTAGGGTTAGGGTTAGTGGTTAGGGTTAGGGTTAGGGTAAGGGTTAGGGTTAGGGTTAGGGTACGGGTTAGGGTTAGGGTACGGGATAGGTTTAGGGATAGGGTACGGGTTAGGGTTAGGGTTAGGGTACGTGTTAGGGTTAGGGTTAGGGTTAGGTTTAGGGTTAGAGTTTAGGGTTAGGGATAGGGTTAGTGTTAGGATTAGGGTACGGGTTAGGGTACGGGTTAGGTTTAGGTTTAGGGTTAGGGTATGGGTTAGGGTTAGGGTTAGGGTACGTTTTAGGGTTAGGGTTAGGGTTAGGGTTAGGGTTAGGGTTAGGGTTAGCATTAGGGTACGGGTTACGGTTAGTGTTAGGGTTAGGGTTTGGGTTAGGGTTAGGGTACGGGTTAGGGTTAGGGTACGGGTTAGGGTTAGGGTACGGGTTAGGGTTAGGGTACGGGTTAGGGTTAGGGTACGGATTAGGGTTAGGCTTAGGTTTAGGGTACGGGTTAGGGTTAGGGTACGGGTTAGGGTTAGAGTTAGGGTACAGTTTAGGGTTAGGTTTAGGGGTTAGGGTTAGGGTTAGGGTTAGGGTTAGGGTTAGTGTACGGGTTAGGGTTAGGGTACGGGTTAGGGTTAGGGTTAGGGTTAGGGTTAGCGTACGGGTTATTCGGTTAGGTTTAGGATTAGGGTTAGGGTACGGGTAAGGGTTAGGGTACGGGTTAGGGTTAGGGTTAGTGTTAGGCTTAGGGTTAGGAAAGGATTAGGGTTAGGGTTAGCGTTAGGGTTAGGGTACGGGTTAGGGTTAGGGCTAGGGTACGGGTTAGGGTTAGGGTTAGGGTTAGGGGTTAGGGGTTAGTGTTAGGGTTAGGGTTAGGGTTAGGGTACGGGTAAGGGTTAGGGTACGGGTTAGGGTTTTCGTACGGGTTAGGTTTAGGGTAAGGGTTAGGGTTAGTGTTAGGGTTAGGGTACAGGTTAGGGTAGGGGTAGGGTAAGGGTTATGGATAGGGTTAGGGTTAGTGTTAGGGTAAGGGTTATGGTTAGGGTTAGGTTTAGGGTTAGGGTTAGGTTAGGGTACGGTTTAGGGTTAGAGTTAGGGTACGGGTTAGGGTTAGGGTTAGGGTACGGGTTAGGGTTAGGGTACGGGTTAGGTTTAGGGTTAGGGTTAGGGTTAGTGTTAGGGTTAGGGTACGGGTTGGGGTTAGGGTTAGGGTACGGGTTAGGGTTAGGGTTAGGTTTAGGTTTAGGGTTAGGGTTAGGGTTAGGGTACGGGTTAGGGTTATCGTTAGGGGTTAGGGGTTAGTGTTAGGGTTAGCGTTAGGGTCAGGGTTAGGGTACGGTTTAGGTTTAGGGTTAGGTTACGGGTTAGGGTTAGGGTATGGGTTAGGGTTAGGGTTAGGGTACGGGTTAGGGTTAGGGTACGGTTTAGGGTTAGGGTTAGGGTTAGGGTACAGGTTAGGGTTAGGGTACGGGTTAGGGTTAGAGTTAGGGTACGGTTTAGGGTTAGGGTTAGGGGTTAGGGTTAGGGTTAGGGTTAGGGTTAGGGTTAGGGTTAGTGTACGGGTTAGGGTTAGGTTTAGGGGTTAGGGTTAGGGTTAGGTTTAGGGTTAGGGTTAGGGTTAGGGTACGGGTTAGGGTTAGGGTACGGGTTAGGGTTAGTGTTAGGGTTAGCGTACGGGTTAGTGTTAGGTTTAGGTTTAGGATTAGGGTTAGGGTACGGGTAAGGGTTAGGGTACGGGTTAGGGTTAGGATTAGGGTTAGGGTTAGGAAAGGGTTAGGGTTAGGGTTAGCCTTAGGGTTAGGGTACGGGTTAGGGTTAGGGTTAGGGTACGGGTTAGGGTTAGGGTTAGGGTTAGGGGTTAGGGGTTAGTGTTAGGGTTAGGGTTAGGGTCAGGGTTAGGGTACGGGTTAGGTTTAGGGTACGGGTTACTGTTAGGGTACGGGTTAGGGTTACGGTACGGGTTAGGGTTAGGGTTAGGGTACGGGTTAGGGTTAGGGTACTGTTTAGGGTTAGGGTTACGTTTCGGGTTAGGGTACGGGTTAGGGTTAGGGTTAGGGTACGGTTAAGGGTTAGGGTTAGGGTACGGGTTAGGGTTAGGGTTAGGGTTAGGGTTAGGGTTAGGGTTAGGGTACGGGTTAGGGTTAGGGTTAGGGTTAGGGTTAGGGTTAGGGTACGTGTTAGGGTTAGGGTACGGGTTAGGTTTAGGGTTAGCGTTAGTGTTAGTGTTAGGGTTAGGGTACAGGTTAGGTTTAGGGTTAGGGTCCGGGTTAGGGTTAGGGTACCGGTTAGGGTTAGGGTTAGGGTAGGGGTTAGTGTTAGGGTTAGGGTTAGTGTTAGGGTACGGGCATATGGTTAGGGTTAGGTTTAGGTTTAGGTTTAGGGTTATTGTACGGGTTAGGGTTAGGGTTAAGGGTTAGGGTTAGGGTTAGGGTTAGGGTTAGGGTACGGGTTAGGGTTAGTGTTAGGGTTAGGGTTAGGGTCAGGGTAAGGGGTTAGGGTTAGGGTTAGGGTTAGGGTTAGGATTAGGATTAGGGTTAGGGTACGTGTTAGGGTTAGGGTTAGGGTATGGGTTAGGGTTAGGGTACTGGTTAAGGTTAGGGTTAGGTTTAGGGTTAGCGTTAGGGTATGGGTTAGGATTAGGTTTAGGGTACTGGTTAGGGTTAGGGTACGGGTTAGGATTAGGGTACGGGTTAGGGTTAGGGTTAGGGTATGTGTTAGGGTTAGGGTTAGGTGTTAGGGTTAGGGGTTAGGGTTAGGTACGGGTTAGGGTTAGGGTACTGGTTAGGGTACGGGTTAGGGTTAGGGTACGGGTTAGGGTTAGGGTTAGGGTACGGGTTAGGGTTAGGGTTAGGGTTAGGTTTATGGTTAGGGTTAGGGTTAGGGTACGGGTTAGGTTTAGGGTTAGGGTACGGGTTAGGTTTAGGGTTAGGTTACGGGTTAGGGTTAGGGTATGGGTTAGGGTTAGCGTTAGGGTTAGGGTTAGCGTTAGGGTACGGGTTAGGTTTAGGGTTATGGTTAGGGTTAGAGTTAGGGTACGGGTTAGGGTTAGGGTTAGGGTTAGGGTTAGGTTTAGGGTTAGGGTTAGGGTTAGGGTACGGGTTAGGTTTAGGATACTGTTTAGGGTTAGGGTTAGGTTTACGGTTAGGGTACGTGTTAGGGTTAGGGTTAGGGTACGGGCTATGGTTAGGGATAGGGTTAGGGTTAGGGTACGGCTTAGGGTTAGGGTTAGTGTTAGGGTACGGGTTAGGGTTAGGGTACGGGTTAGGTTTAGGGTTAGGGTTAGGGTTAGTGTTAGGGTTAGGGTACGGGTTAGGGTTAGGGTTAGGGTACGGGTTAGGGTTAGGTTTAGGGTTAGGGTTTGGGTTAGGGTATGGGTTAGGGTTAGCGTTAGGGTTAGGGTTAGCGTTAGGGTACGGGTTAGGGTTAGGGTTAGGGTTAGGGTTAGGTTTAGGGTACGGGTTAGGTTAGGGTTAGGGTACGGGTTAGGGTTAGGGTACGGGTTAGGGTTAGGGTACGGGTTAGGGTTTGGGTACGGGTTAGGTTTAGGGTTAGGGTTAGGGTACGGGTTAGGGTTAGGGTACGGGTTAGGGTTAGAGTTAGGGTACGGGTTAGGGTACGGGTTAGGGGTTAGGGTTAGGGTTAGGGTTAGGGTTAGGGTTAGTGTACGGGTTAGGGTTAGGGTACGGGTTAGGGTTAGGGTTAGGGTTAGCGTACAGGTTAGGGTTAGGGTTAGGTTTAGGATTAGGGTTATGGTACGGGTTAGGGTTAGTGTACTGGTTAGGGTTAGGGTACGGGTTAGGGTTAGGGTACGGGTTAGGGTTAGGGTTAGGGTTAGGGTTAGGGTTAGCGTACGGGTTAGGGTTAGGGTTAGGTTTAGGGTTAGGTTTAGGGTACGGGTTAGGGTTAGGGTACGGGTTAGGGTACGGGTTAGGGTACGGGTTAGGGTTAGGGCACGGGTTAGTGTTAGGGTTAGGGTTAGGGTTAGCGTTAGGGTACGGGTTAGGGTTAGGGTACGGTTTAGGGTACGGGTTAGGGTTAGGGTACGGGTTAGGGTTAGGGTACGGGTTAGGGTTAGGGTTAGGGTATGTGTTAGGGTTAGGTTTAGGGTTAGGGTTAGGGTTAGGGTTAGGGTTAGGGTACCGGTTAGAGTTAGGGTACGGGTTAGGGTTAGGTTTAGGGTTAGGTAAGGAAAGGGTTAGGGTTAGGGTTAGCGTTAGGGTTAGTGTACGGATTAGGGTTAATGTTAGGGTACGTGTTAGGGTTAGGGTTAGGGTTAAGGTTAGGGTTAGGGTTTAGGGATTAGTGTTAGGGTTAGGGTTAGGGTTAGGGTACGGGTTAGGGTTAGGGTTAGGGGTTAGGGGTTAGTGTTAGGGTTAGGGTTAGGGTTAGGGTACGGGTTAGGGTACGGGTTAGAGTTAGGGCACGGGTTAGTGTTAGGGTTAGGGTTAGGGTTAGCATTAAGGTACGGGTTAGGGTTAGGGTACGGGTTAGGGTACGGGTTAGGGTTAGGTTACTGGTTAGGGTTAGGGTTAGGGGTTAGGGTTAGGGTTAGGGTTAGGGCTTGGTTTAGGGTACGGGTTAGGTTTAGGGTTAGGTTTAGGGTCAGGGTTAGGGGTTAGGGTTAGGGTTAGGGTTAGGTTACGGGTTAGGGTTAGTGTACGGGTTAGGTTTAGGGTACGGGTTAAGGTTAGGGATAGGGTACGGGTTAGGGTTAGGGTTAGGGTACGTGTTAGGGTTAGGGTTAGGGTTAGGGTTAGGGTTAGAGGTTAGGGTTAGGGATAGGGTTAAGGTTAGGATTAGGGTACGGGTTAGGGTACGGGTTAGGGTTAGGTTAGGGTTAGGATATGGGTTAGGGTTAGGGTTAGGGTACGTTTTAGGGTTAGGGTTAGGGTACGGGTTAGGGTTAGGGTTAGGTTTAGGGTCAGGGTTAGGGGTTAGGGTTAGGGTTAGGGTTAGGTTACGGGTTAGGGTTAGTGTACGGGTTAGGTTTAGGGTACGGGTTAGGGTTAGGGATAGGGTACGGGTTAGGGTTAGGGTTAGGGTACGTGTTAGGGTTAGGGTTAGGTTTAGGGTTAGGGTTAGGGGTTAGGGTTAGGGTACGGGTTAGGGTTAGGGTACTGTTTAGGGTTAGGTTTAGGTTTAGGGTTAGGGTACGGGTTAGGGTTAGGGTTAGGGTACGGGTTAGGTTTAGGGTACGGGTTAGGGTTAGGGTACGGGTTAGGGTACAGGTTAGTTTAGGGTACGGGTTAAGTTTAGGGTTAGGGTTAGGGTAGGGTTTAGGGTTAGGGTTACGGTTAGGGTTAGGGTTAGGGTACGGGTTATGGTTAGGGTTAGGTTTAGGGTTAGCATTAGGGTTAGGGTACGGGTTAGGGTTAGGAAAGGGTTAGGGTTAGGGTTAGCGTTATGGTTAGGGTACGGGTTAGGTTTAGGGTTAGGGTACGGGTTAGGGTTAGGGTTACGGTTAGGGTTAGGGGTGAGGGGTTAGTGTTAGGGTTAGGGTTAGGGTTAGGGTTAGGGTTAGGGTTAGGTTATGGGTTAGGGTACGGCTTAGAGTTAGGGCACGGGTTAGTGTTAGGGATAGTGTTAGGGTTAGGGTTAGGGTACAGGTTAGGGTTAGGGTTAGGGTTAGGGTTAGGTTTCGGGTTAGGGTTAGGGTTAGGGTTAGGATTAAGGTACGGGGTAGGGTTAGGGTTAGGGTACGGGTTAGGCTTAGGGTACGGGTTAGGGTTAGGTTTAGGGTACGGGTTAGGGTACGGGTTAGGGTTAGGGTTAGGGTACGTGTTAGGGTTAGGGTTAGGGTTAGCGTTAGGTTTAGGGTTAGAGGTTAGGGTTAGGGATAGGTTTAGGGTTAGGATTAGGCTACGGGTTAGGGTTCAGGTTCGGGTGAGTGTTAGGGTTAGGGTATGGGTTAGAGTTAGGGTTAGGGTAAGTTTTAGGGTTAGGGTACGTTTTAGGGTTAGGATTAGTGTTAGGGTACGGGTTAGGGTTAGGGTACGGGTTAGGGTTAGGTTTAGGGTACGGGTTAGGTTTAGGATACTGTTTAGGGTTAGGGTTAGGTTCAGGGTTAGGGTACGTGTTAGGGTTAGGGTTAGGGTACGGGCTAGGGTTAGGGATAGGGTTAGGGTTAGGGTACGGGTTAGGGTTAGGTTTAGGGTACGGGTTAGGGTACGGGTTAGGGTTAGGGTACGGGTTAGGTTTAGGGTTAGGGTTAGGGTTAGTGTTAGGGTTTGGGTACGGGTTAGGGTTAGGGTTAGGGGACGGGTTAGGGTTAGGGTTAGGGTTAGGGTTAGGGTTAGGGTTATGGTTAGGGTTAGGTTTAGGGTTAGGGTTAGGGTTAGGGTACGGGTTAGGGTTAGGGTTAGGTTTAGGGTTAGGGTTAGGGTACGGGTTAAGGTTAGGGTACGGGTTAGGGTTAGGGTTAGGGTTAGGTTTAGGGTTAGGGTTAGGGTTAGGAAAGTGTTAGGGTTAGGGTTAGCGTTAGGGTTAGGTTACGGGTTAGGGTTAGGTTTAGTGTTAGGGTTAGGGTACGGGTTAGGGTTAGGGTACGGGTTAGGGTTAGGGTTAGGTTTAGGGATAGGGTACCGTTTAGGGTTAGGGTTAGGGTTAGGGTTAGGGTCAGGTTTAGGGGTTAGGGTTAGGGTTAGGGTTAGGGTTAGGGTTAGGGTTAGGGTACGTGTTAGGGTTAGGGTTAGGTATGGGTTAGGGTTTGGGTACTGGTTAAGTTTAGGGTTAGGGTTAGGGTTAGCGTTAGGGTATGGGTTAGGGTTACGGTTAGTGTACTGGTTAGGGTTAGGGTACGGGTTAGGGTTAGGGTACGGGTTAGGGTTAGGGAACGTGTTAGAGTTAGGGTTAGGGGTTAGGGTTAGGGTTAGGGTTAGGGTACGGGTTAGGTTTAGGGTTAGGGTTAGGGTTAGTGTTAGGGTTAGGGTACGGGTTAGGGTTAGGTTTAGGGTACGGGTTAGGGTTAGGTTTAGGGTTAGGGTTAGGGTTAGGGTATGGGTTAGGTTTAGGGTTAGGGTACGGGTTAGGTTTAGGGTTAGGTTACGGGTTAGGGTTAGGGTATGGGTTAGGGTTAGCGTTAGGGTTAGGGTTAGGGTTAGGGTTAGGTTTAGGGTACGGGTTAGGTTAGGGTTAGGGTACGGGTTAGGGTTAGGGTACGGGTTAGGGTTAGGGTACGGGTTAGGGTTAGGGTACGGGTTAGGGTTAGGGTTAGGGTTAGGGTACGGGTTAGGGTTAGGGTACGGGTTAGGGTTAGAGTTAGGGTACGGGTTAGGGTTAGGGTTAGGGGTTAGGGTTAGGGTTAGGGTTAGGGTTAGTGTACGGGTTAGGGTTAGGGTACGGGTTAGGGTTAGGTTTAGGGTTATGGTTAGCGTACGGGTTAGGGTTAGGGTTAGGTTTAGGATTAGGGTTAGGGTACGGGTTAGGGTTAGTGTACGGGTTAGTGTTAGGGTACGGGTTAGGGTTAGGGTACGGGTTAGGGTTAGGGTAGGGTTAGGGTTAGGGTACGGGTTAGGGTTAGAGTTAGGGTACGGTTTAGGGTTAGGGTTAGGGTTAGGGTTAGGGTTAGGGTTAGCGTACGGGTTAGGGTTAGGGTTAGGTTTAGGGTTAGGGTTAGGGTACGGGTTAGGGTTAGGGTACGGTTTAGGGTACGGGTTAGGGTACGGGTTAGGGTTAGGGCACGGGTTAGTGTTAGGGTTAGGGTTAGGGTTAGCGTTAGGGTACGGTTTAGGGTTAGGGTACGGGTTAGGGTACGGGTTAGGGTTTGGGTACGGGTTAGGGTTAGGGTACGGGTTAGGGTTAGGGTTAGGGTATGTGTTAGGGTTAGGGTTAGGGTTAGGGTTAGGGTTAGGGTACCGGTTAGGGTTAGGGTACGGGTTAGGGTTAGGGTTAGGGTTAGGTAAGGAAAGGGTTAGGGTTAGGGTTAGCGTTAGGGTTAGTGTACGGATTAGGGTTAGTGTTAGGGTACGTGTTAGGTTTAGGGTTATGGTTAAGGTTAGGGTTAGGGTTTAGGGATTAGTGTTAGGGTTAGTGTTAGGGTTAGGGTACGGGTTAGGGTTAGGTTTAGGGGTTAGGGGTTAGTGTTAGGGTTAGGGTACGGGTTAGGGTACAGGTTAGGGTACGGGTTAGAGTTAGGGCACGGGTTAGTGTTAGGGTTAGGGTTAGGGTTAGCGTTAAGGTACAGGTTAGGGTTAGGGTACGGGTTAGGGTACGGGTTTGGGTTAGGTTACTGGTTAGGGTTAGGGTTAGGGGTTAGGGTTAGGTTTAGGGTTAGGGTTAGGTTTAGGGTACGGGTTAGGTTTAGGGTTAGGTTTAGGGTCAGGGTTAGGGGTTAGGGTTAGGGTTGGGTTTAGGTTACGGGTTAGGGTTAGTGTACGGGTTAGGTTTAGGGTACGGGTTAGGGTTAGGGATAGGGTACGGGTTAGGGTTAGGGTTAGGGTACGTGTTAGGGTTAGGGTTAGGGTTAGGGTTAGAGGTTAGGGTTAGGGATAGGGTTAGGGTTAGGATTAGGGTACGGCTTAGGGTACCGGTTAGGGTTAGGTTTAGGGTTAGGATATGGGTTAGGGTTAGGGTTAGGGTACGTTTTAGGGTTAGGGCTAGGGTACGGGTTAGGGTTAGGGTACTTTTTAGGGTTAGGTTAAGTTTAGGGTTAGGGTACGGGTTAGCGTTAGGGTTAGGGTACGGGTTAGGTTTAGGGTACGGTTTAGGTTTAGGGTACGGGTTAGGGTACAGGTTAGGTTTAGGGTACGGGTTAGGTTTAGGGTTAGGGTTAGGGTAGGGTTTAGGGTTAGGTTTACGGTTAGGGTTAGGGTTAGGGTACGGGTTATGGTTAGGGTTAGGTTTAGGGTTAGTGTTAGGGTTAGGGTACGGGTTAGGGTTAGGAAAGAGTTAGGGTTAGGGTTAGCTTTATGGTTAGGGTACGGGTTAGGTTTAGGGTTAGGGTACGTGTTAGGGTTAGGGTTAGGGTTAGGGTTAGGTGTGAGGGGTTAGTGTTAGGGTTAGGGTTAGGGTTAGGGTTAGGGTTAGGGTATGGGTTAGGGTACGGCTTAGGGTTAGGGCACGGGTTAGTGTTAGGGATAGTGTTAGGGTTAGGGTTAGGGTACAGGTTAGGGTTAGGGTTAGGGTTAGGGTTAGGGTTAGGTTTCGGGTTAGGGTTAGGGTTAGGGTTAGGATTAAGGTACGGGGTAGGGTTAGGGTTAGGGTACGGGTTAGGGTTAGGGTACGGGTTATGGTTAGGTTTAGGGTACGGGTTAGGGTACGGGTTAGGGTTAGGGTTAGGGTACGTGTTAAGGTTAGGGTTAGGGTTAGCGTTAGGGTTAGGGTTAGAGGTTAGGGTTAGGGATAGGTTTAGGGTTAGGATTAGGGTACGGGTTAGGGTTCAGGTTCGGGTGAGTGTTAGGGTTAGGGTATGGGTTAGAGTTAGGGTTAGGGTAAGTTTTAGGGTTAGGGTACAGTTTAGGGTTAGGATTAGTGTTAGGGTACGGGTTAGGGTTAGGGTACGGGTTAGTGTTAGGGTTAGGGTACGGGTTAGGTTTAGGATACAGTTTAGGGTTAGGGTTAGGTTTAGGGTTAGGGTACGTGTTAGGGTTAGGGTTAGGGTACGGGCTAGGGTTAGGGATAGGTTTAGGGTTAGGGTACGGGTTAGGGTTAGGTTTAGGGTACGGGTTAGGGTACGGGTTAGGGTTAGGGTACGGGTTAGGTTTAGGGTTAGGGTTAGGGTTAGTGTTAGGGTTAGGGTACGGGTTAGGTTTAGGGTTAGGGGACGGGTTAGGGTTAGGGTTAGGGTTAGGGTTAGTGTACGGGTTATGGTTAGGGTTAGGTTTAGGGTTAGGGTTAGGGTTAGGGTACGGGTTAGGGTTAGGGTTAGGGTTAGGGTACGGGTTAGGGTTAGGGTACGGGTTAGGGTTAGGGTTAGGGTTAGGGTTAGCGTTAGGGTACGGGTTAGGGTTAGGGTTAGGGTTAGGGTTAGGGTTAGGGTACAGGTTAGGGTTAGGGTTAGGGTACGGGTTAGGGTTAGGGTATGGGTTAGGGTCAGGGTACGGGTTAGGGTTAGGGTACGGGTTAGGGTTAGGGTTAGGGTTAGGGTTAGGGTTAGGGTACGGGTTAGGGTTAGAGTTAGGGTACGGTTTAGGGTTAGGTTTAGGGTTAGGTTTAGGGTTAGGGTTAGGGTTAGCGTTAGGGTACGGGTTAGGGTTAGGGTTAGGGTTAGGGTTAGGTTTAGGGTACGGGTTAGGTTAGGGTTAGGGTACGGGTTAGGGTTAGGGTACGGGTTAGGGTTAGGGTACGGGTTAGGGTTTGGGTACGGGTTAGGTTTAGGGTTAGGGTTAGGGTACGGGTTAGGGTTAGGGTACGGGTTAGGGTTAGAGTTAGGGTACGGGTTAGGGTACGGGTTAGGGGTTAGGGTTAGGGTTAGGGTTAGGGTTAGGGTTAGTGTACGGGTTAGGGTTAGGGTACGGGTTAGGGTTAGGGTTAGGGTTAGCGTACAGGTTAGGGTTAGGGTTAGGTTTAGGATTAGGGTTATGGTACGGGTTAGGGTTAGTGTACTGGTTAGGGTTAGGGTACGGGTTAGGGTTAGGGTACGGGTTAGGGTTAGGGTTAGGGTTAGGGTTAGGGTTAGCGTACGGGTTAGGGTTAGGGTTAGGTTTAGGGTTAGGTTTAGGGTACGGGTTAGGGTTAGGGTACGGGTTAGGGTACGGGTTAGGGTACGGGTTAGGGTTAGGGCACGGGTTAGTGTTAGGGTTAGGGTTAGGGTTAGCGTTAGGGTACGGGTTAGGGTTAGGGTACGGTTTAGGGTACGGGTTAGGGTTAGGGTACGGGTTAGGGTTAGGGTACGGGTTAGGGTTAGGGTTAGGGTATGTGTTAGGGTTAGGTTTAGGGTTAGGGTTAGGGTTAGGGTTAGGGTTAGGGTACCGGTTAGAGTTAGGGTACGGGTTAGGGTTAGGTTTAGGGTTAGGTAAGGAAAGGGTTAGGGTTAGGGTTAGCGTTAGGGTTAGTGTACGGATTAGGGTTAATGTTAGGGTACGTGTTAGGGTTAGGGTTAGGGTTAAGGTTAGGGTTAGGGTTTAGGGATTAGTGTTAGGGTTAGGGTTAGGGTTAGGGTACGGGTTAGGGTTAGGGTTAGGGGTTAGGGGTTAGTGTTAGGGTTAGGGTTAGGGTTAGGGTACGGGTTAGGGTACGGGTTAGAGTTAGGGCACGGGTTAGTGTTAGGGTTAGGGTTAGGGTTAGCATTAAGGTACGGGTTAGGGTTAGGGTACGGGTTAGGGTACGGGTTAGGGTTAGGTTACTGGTTAGGGTTAGGGTTAGGGGTTAGGGTTAGGGTTAGGGTTAGGGCTTGGTTTAGGGTACGGGTTAGGTTTAGGGTTAGGTTTAGGGTCAGGGTTAGGGGTTAGGGTTAGGGTTAGGGTTAGGTTACGGGTTAGGGTTAGTGTACGGGTTAGGTTTAGGGTACGGGTTAAGGTTAGGGATAGGGTACGGGTTAGGGTTAGGGTTAGGGTACGTGTTAGGGTTAGGGTTAGGGTTAGGGTTAGGGTTAGAGGTTAGGGTTAGGGATAGGGTTAAGGTTAGGATTAGGGTACGGGTTAGGGTACGGGTTAGGGTTAGGTTAGGGTTAGGATATGGGTTAGGGTTAGGGTTAGGGTACGTTTTAGGGTTAGGGTTAGGGTACGGGTTAGGGTTAGGGTTAGGTTTAGGGTCAGGGTTAGGGGTTAGGGTTAGGGTTAGGGTTAGGTTACGGGTTAGGGTTAGTGTACGGGTTAGGTTTAGGGTACGGGTTAGGGTTAGGGATAGGGTACGGGTTAGGGTTAGGGTTAGGGTACGTGTTAGGGTTAGGGTTAGGTTTAGGGTTAGGGTTAGGGGTTAGGGTTAGGGTACGGGTTAGGGTTAGGGTACTGTTTAGGGTTAGGTTTAGGTTTAGGGTTAGGGTACGGGTTAGGGTTAGGGTTAGGGTACGGGTTAGGTTTAGGGTACGGGTTAGGGTTAGGGTACGGGTTAGGGTACAGGTTAGTTTAGGGTACGGGTTAAGTTTAGGGTTAGGGTTAGGGTAGGGTTTAGGGTTAGGGTTACGGTTAGGGTTAGGGTTAGGGTACGGGTTATGGTTAGGGTTAGGTTTAGGGTTAGCATTAGGGTTAGGGTACGGGTTAGGGTTAGGAAAGGGTTAGGGTTAGGGTTAGCGTTATGGTTAGGGTACGGGTTAGGTTTAGGGTTAGGGTACGGGTTAGGGTTAGGGTTACGGTTAGGGTTAGGGGTGAGGGGTTAGTGTTAGGGTTAGGGTTAGGGTTAGGGTTAGGGTTAGGGTTAGGTTATGGGTTAGGGTACGGCTTAGAGTTAGGGCACGGGTTAGTGTTAGGGATAGTGTTAGGGTTAGGGTTAGGGTACAGGTTAGGGTTAGGGTTAGGGTTAGGGTTAGGTTTCGGGTTAGGGTTAGGGTTAGGGTTAGGATTAAGGTACGGGGTAGGGTTAGGGTTAGGGTACGGGTTAGGGTTAGGGTACGGGTTAGGGTTAGGTTTAGGGTACGGGTTAGGGTACGGGTTAGGGTTAGGGTTAGGGTACGTGTTAGGGTTAGGGTTAGGGTTAGCGTTAGGTTTAGGGTTAGAGGTTAGGGTTAGGGATAGGTTTAGGGTTAGGATTAGGCTACGGGTTAGGGTTCAGGTTCGGGTGAGTGTTAGGGTTAGGGTATGGGTTAGAGTTAGGGTTAGGGTAAGTTTTAGGGTTAGGGTACGTTTTAGGGTTAGGATTAGTGTTAGGGTACGGGTTAGGGTTAGGGTACGGGTTAGGGTTAGGTTTAGGGTACGGGTTAGGTTTAGGATACTGTTTAGGGTTAGGGTTAGGTTCAGGGTTAGGGTACGTGTTAGGGTTAGGGTTAGGGTACGGGCTAGGGTTAGGGATAGGGTTAGGGTTAGGGTACGGGTTAGGGTTAGGTTTAGGGTACGGGTTAGGGTACGGGTTAGGGTTAGGGTACGGGTTAGGTTTAGGGTTAGGGTTAGGGTTAGTGTTAGGGTTTGGGTACGGGTTAGGGTTAGGGTTAGGGGACGGGTTAGGGTTAGGGTTAGGGTTAGGGTTAGGGTTAGGGTTATGGTTAGGGTTAGGTTTAGGGTTAGGGTTAGGGTTAGGGTACGGGTTAGGGTTAGGGTTAGGTTTAGGGTTAGGGTTAGGGTACGGGTTAAGGTTAGGGTACGGGTTAGGGTTAGGGTTAGGGTTAGGTTTAGGGTTAGGGTTAGGGTTAGGAAAGTGTTAGGGTTAGGGTTAGCGTTAGGGTTAGGTTACGGGTTAGGGTTAGGTTTAGTGTTAGGGTTAGGGTACGGGTTAGGGTTAGGGTACGGGTTAGGGTTAGGGTTAGGTTTAGGGATAGGGTACCGTTTAGGGTTAGGGTTAGGGTTAGGGTTAGGGTCAGGTTTAGGGGTTAGGGTTAGGGTTAGGGTTAGGGTTAGGGTTAGGGTTAGGGTACGTGTTAGGGTTAGGGTTAGGTATGGGTTAGGGTTTGGGTACTGGTTAAGTTTAGGGTTAGGGTTAGGGTTAGCGTTAGGGTATGGGTTAGGGTTACGGTTAGTGTACTGGTTAGGGTTAGGGTACGGGTTAGGGTTAGGGTACGGGTTAGGGTTAGGGAACGTGTTAGAGTTAGGGTTAGGGGTTAGGGTTAGGGTTAGGGTTAGGGTACGGGTTAGGTTTAGGGTTAGGGTTAGGGTTAGTGTTAGGGTTAGGGTACGGGTTAGGGTTAGGGTTAGGGTACGGGTTAGGGTTAGGTTTAGGGTTAGGGTTAGGGTTAGGGTATGGGTTAGGTTTAGGGTTAGGGTACGGGTTAGGTTTAGGGTTAGGTTACGGGTTAGGGTTAGGGTATGGGTTAGGGTTAGCGTTAGGGTTAGGGTTAGGGTTAGGGTTAGGTTTAGGGTACGGGTTAGGTTAGGGTTAGGGTACGGGTTAGGGTTAGGGTACGGGTTAGGGTTAGGGTACGGGTTAGGGTTAGGGTACGGGTTAGGGTTAGGGTTAGGGTTAGGGTACGGGTTAGGGTTAGGGTACGGGTTAGGGTTAGAGTTAGGGTACGGGTTAGGGTTAGGGTTAGGGGTTAGGGTTAGGGTTAGGGTTAGGGTTAGTGTACGGGTTAGGGTTAGGGTACGGGTTAGGGTTAGGTTTAGGGTTATGGTTAGCGTACGGGTTAGGGTTAGGGTTAGGTTTAGGATTAGGGTTAGGGTACGGGTTAGGGTTAGTGTACGGGTTAGTGTTAGGGTACGGGTTAGGGTTAGGGTACGGGTTAGGGTTAGGGTAGGGTTAGGGTTAGGGTACGGGTTAGGGTTAGAGTTAGGGTACGGTTTAGGGTTAGGGTTAGGGTTAGGGTTAGGGTTAGGGTTAGCGTACGGGTTAGGGTTAGGGTTAGGTTTAGGGTTAGGGTTAGGGTACGGGTTAGGGTTAGGGTACGGTTTAGGGTACGGGTTAGGGTACGGGTTAGGGTTAGGGCACGGGTTAGTGTTAGGGTTAGGGTTAGGGTTAGCGTTAGGGTACGGTTTAGGGTTAGGGTACGGGTTAGGGTACGGGTTAGGGTTTGGGTACGGGTTAGGGTTAGGGTACGGGTTAGGGTTAGGGTTAGGGTATGTGTTAGGGTTAGGGTTAGGGTTAGGGTTAGGGTTAGGGTACCGGTTAGGGTTAGGGTACGGGTTAGGGTTAGGGTTAGGGTTAGGTAAGGAAAGGGTTAGGGTTAGGGTTAGCGTTAGGGTTAGTGTACGGATTAGGGTTAGTGTTAGGGTACGTGTTAGGTTTAGGGTTATGGTTAAGGTTAGGGTTAGGGTTTAGGGATTAGTGTTAGGGTTAGTGTTAGGGTTAGGGTACGGGTTAGGGTTAGGTTTAGGGGTTAGGGGTTAGTGTTAGGGTTAGGGTACGGGTTAGGGTACAGGTTAGGGTACGGGTTAGTGTTAGGGTTAGGGTTAGGGTTAGCGTTAAGGTACAGGTTAGGGTTAGGGTACGGGTTAGGGTACGGGTTTGGGTTAGGTTACTGGTTAGGGTTAGGGTTAGGGGTTAGGGTTAGGTTTAGGGTTAGGGTTAGGTTTAGGGTACGGGTTAGGTTTAGGGTTAGGTTTAGGGTCAGGGTTAGGGGTTAGGGTTAGGGTTGGGTTTAGGTTACGGGTTAGGGTTAGTGTACGGGTTAGGTTTAGGGTACGGGTTAGGGTTAGGGATAGGGTACGGGTTAGGGTTAGGGTTAGGGTACGTGTTAGGGTTAGGGTTAGGGTTAGGGTTAGAGGTTAGGGTTAGGGATAGGGTTAGGGTTAGGATTAGGGTACGGCTTAGGGTACCGGTTAGGGTTAGGTTTAGGGTTAGGATATGGGTTAGGGTTAGGGTTAGGGTACGTTTTAGGGTTAGGGCTAGGGTACGGGTTAGGGTTAGGGTACTTTTTAGGGTTAGGTTAAGTTTAGGGTTAGGGTACGGGTTAGCGTTAGGGTTAGGGTACGGGTTAGGTTTAGGGTACGGTTTAGGTTTAGGGTACGGGTTAGGGTACAGGTTAGGTTTAGGGTACGGGTTAGGTTTAGGGTTAGGGTTAGGGTAGGGTTTAGGGTTAGGTTTACGGTTAGGGTTAGGGTTAGGGTACGGGTTATGGTTAGGGTTAGGTTTAGGGTTAGTGTTAGGGTTAGGGTACGGGTTAGGGTTAGGAAAGAGTTAGGGTTAGGGTTAGCTTTATGGTTAGGGTACGGGTTAGGTTTAGGGTTAGGGTACGTGTTAGGGTTAGGGTTAGGGTTAGGGTTAGGTGTGAGGGGTTAGTGTTAGGGTTAGGGTTAGGGTTAGGGTTAGGGTTAGGGTATGGGTTAGGGTACGGCTTAGGGTTAGGGCACGGGTTAGTGTTAGGGATAGTGTTAGGGTTAGGGTTAGGGTACAGGTTAGGGTTAGGGTTAGGGTTAGGGTTAGGGTTAGGTTTCGGGTTAGGGTTAGGGTTAGGGTTAGGATTAAGGTACGGGGTAGGGTTAGGGTTAGGGTACGGGTTAGGGTTAGGGTACGGGTTATGGTTAGGTTTAGGGTACGGGTTAGGGTACGGGTTAGGGTTAGGGTTAGGGTACGTGTTAAGGTTAGGGTTAGGGTTAGCGTTAGGGTTAGGGTTAGAGGTTAGGGTTAGGGATAGGTTTAGGGTTAGGATTAGGGTACGGGTTAGGGTTCAGGTTCGGGTGAGTGTTAGGGTTAGGGTATGGGTTAGAGTTAGGGTTAGGGTAAGTTTTAGGGTTAGGGTACAGTTTAGGGTTAGGATTAGTGTTAGGGTACGGGTTAGGGTTAGGGTACGGGTTAGTGTTAGGGTTAGGGTACGGGTTAGGTTTAGGATACAGTTTAGGGTTAGGGTTAGGTTTAGGGTTAGGGTACGTGTTAGGGTTAGGGTTAGGGTACGGGCTAGGGTTAGGGATAGGTTTAGGGTTAGGGTACGGGTTAGGGTTAGGTTTAGGGTACGGGTTAGGGTACGGGTTAGGGTTAGGGTACGGGTTAGGTTTAGGGTTAGGGTTAGGGTTAGTGTTAGGGTTAGGGTACGGGTTAGGTTTAGGGTTAGGGGACGGGTTAGGGTTAGGGTTAGGGTTAGGGTTAGTGTACGGGTTATGGTTAGGGTTAGGTTTAGGGTTAGGGTTAGGGTTAGGGTACGGGTTAGGGTTAGGGTTAGGGTTAGGGTACGGGTTAGGGTTAGGGTACGGGTTAGGGTTAGGGTTAGGGTTAGGGTTAGGGTTAGCGTTAGGGTACGGGTTAGGGTTAGGGTTAGGGTTAGGGTTAGGGTTAGGGTACAGGTTAGGGTTAGGGTTAGGGTACGGGTTAGGGTTAGGGTATGGGTTAGGGTCAGGGTACGGGTTAGGGTTAGGGTACGGGTTAGGGTTAGGGTTAGGGTTAGGGTTAGGGTTAGGGTACGGGTTAGGGTTAGAGTTAGGGTACGGTTTAGGGTTAGGTTTAGGGTTAGGTTTAGGGTTAGGGTTAGGGTTAGCGTACGTGTTAGGGTTAGGGTTAGGTTTAGGGTTAGGGTTAGGGTACGGGTTAGGGTTAGGGTACGGGTTAGGTTTAGGGTTAGGGTTAGGGTTAGGGTTAGGGTTAGGGTTAGGAAAGGGTTAGGGTTAGGGTTAGCGTTAGGGTTAGGTTACGGGTTAGGGTTAGGGTTAGTGTTAGGTTTAGGGTACGGGTTAGGGTTAGGGTACGGGTTAGGGTTAGGGTACGGGTTAGGGTTAGGGTTAGGGATAGGGTACCGGTTAGGGTTAGGGTTAGGGTTAGGGTTAGGGTCAGGTTTAGGGGTTAGGGTTAGGGTTAGGGTTAGGGTTAGGGTTAGGGTATGTGTTAGGGTTAGGGTTAGGTATGGGTTAGGGTTAGGGTACTGGTTAAGTTTAGGGTTAGGGTTAGGGTTAGCGTACGTGTTAGGGTTAGGTTTAGGTTTAGGGTTAGGGTTAGGGTTAGGGTTAGGGTTAGGTTTAGGAAAGGGTTAGGGTTAGGGTTAGCGTTAGTGTTAGGGTACGGGTTAGGTTTAGGGTTAGGGTTAGGGTTAGGGTTAGTGTTAGGGTTAGGGTTAGGGTTAGGGTTAGGGTTAGGTGTTAGGGGTTAGTGTTAGGGTTAGGGTTAGGGTTAGGGTACGGGTTAGGGTCAGGGTTAGGGGTTAGGGGTTAGGGTTAGGGTTAGGGTACGGGTTAGGGTACGGGTTAGGGTTAGGGAATGGGTTAGGGTACGGGTTAGGGTTAGGTTTAGCGTTAGGGTACGGGTTAGGGTTAGGGTACGGGTTAGGGTTAGGGTACGGGTTAGGGTTATGGTTAGGGGTTAGGTTTAGGGTTAGGGTTAGGGTAAGGTTAGGGTACGGGTTAGGGTTAGGGTTAGGTTTAGGGTCAGGGTTAGGGGTTAGGGTTAGGGTTATGGTTAGGTTACGTGTTAGGGTTAGTGTACGGGTTAGGTTTAGGGTACGGGTTAGGGTTAGGGATAGGGTACGGGTTAGGGTTAGGGTTAGGGTACGTGTTAGGGTTAGGGTTAGGGTTAGGGTTAGGGTACAGGTTAGGGTTAGGGTTAGGGTACGGGTTAGGGTTAGGGTACGGGTTAGGGTTAGGGTTAGGGTACGGGTTAGGGTTAGGGTACGGGTTAGGGTTAGGGTTAGGGTTAGGGTTAGGGTTAGGGTACGGGTTAGAGTTAGGGTACGGTTTAGGGTTAGGTTTAGGGTTAGGGTTAGGGTTAGGGTTAGGGTTAGCGTACGTGTTAGGGTTAGGTTTAGGTTTAGGGTTAGGGTTAGGGTACGGGTTAGGGTTAGGGTACGGGTTAGGTTTAGGGGTAGGGTTAGGGTTAGGGTTAGGTTTAGGGTGAGGAAAGGGTTAGGGTTAGGGTTAGCGTTAGGGTTAGGTTACAGGTTAGGGTTAGGGTTAGTGTTAGGGTTAGGGTACGGGTTAGGGTTAGGGTACGGGTTAGGGTTAGGGTACGGGTTAGGGTTAGGTTTAGGGATAGGGTACCGGTTAGGGTTAGGGTTAGGGTTAGGGTCAGGTTTAGGGGTTAGGGTTAGGGTTAGGGTTAGTGTTAGGGTTAGGGTATGTGTTAAGGTTAGGGTTAGGTATGGGTTAGGGTTAGGGTACTGGTTAAGGTTAGGGTTAGGGTTAGGGTTAGCGTTAGGGTATGGATTAGGGTTAGGGTTAGGGTACTGGTTAGGGTTAGGGTACGGGTTAGGGTTAGGTTACGGGTTAGGGTTAGGGTTAGGGAACGTGTTAGAGTTAGGGTTAGGGGTTAGGGTTAGTGTTAGGGTTAGGGTACGGGTTAGGTTTAGGGTACGGGTTAGGGTTAGGGTTAGGGTTAGGGTACGGGTTACGGTTAGGGTACAGGTTAGGGTTAGGTTTAGGGTACGGGTTAGGGTTAGGTTTAAAGTTTAGTGTTAGGGTTAGGGTTAGGGTTAGGGTTAGGTTTAGGAAAGGGTTAGGGTTAGGGTTAGCGTTAGTGTTAGGGTACGGGTTAGGTTTAGGGTTAGGGTATGGGTTAGTGTTAGGGTTAGGGTTAGGGTTAGGGTTAGGGTTAGGGGTTAGGGGTTAGTGTTACGGTTAGGGTTAGGGTTAGGGTACGGGTTAGGGTCAGGGTTAGGGGTTAGGGGTTAGTGTTAGGGTTAGGGTTAGGGTACGGGTTAGGGTACGGGTTAGGGTTAGGGAACGGGTTAGGGTACGGGTTAGGGTTAGGTTTAGCGTTAGGGTACGGGTTAGGGTTAGGGTACGGGTTAGGGTTAGGGTACGGGTTAGGGTTAGGGTTAGGGGTTAGGTTTAGGGTTAGGGTTAGGGTAAGGTTAGGGTACCGGTTAGGGTTAGGGTTAGGTTTAGGGTCAGGGTTAGGGGTTAGGGTTAGGGTTATGGTTAGGTTACGTGTTAGGGTTAGTGTACGGGTTAGGTTTAGGGTACGGGTTAGGGTTAGGGATAGGGTACGGGTTAGGGTTAGGTTTAGGGTACGTGTTAGGGTTAGGGTTAGGGTTAGGGTTAGGGTTAGGGTTAGAGGTTAGGGTTAGGGATAGGGTTAGGTTTAGGATTAGGATACGGGTTAGGGTATGGGTTAGGGTTAGGGTTAGGGTTAGGGTATGTGTTAGGGTTAGGGTTAGGGTACGTTTTAGGGTTAGGGTTAGGGTACGGGTTAGGGTTAGAGAACTGTTTAGTGTTAGGTTTAGGTTTAGGGTTAGGGTACGGGTTAGGGTTAGGGTAGGGGTTAGGGTTAGGGTTAGGGTTAGGGTACGGGTTAGGGTTAGGGTTAGGGTACGGGTTAGGGTTAGGGTACGGGTTAGGTTTATGGTTAGGGTTAGGGTTAGTGTTAGGGTTAGGGTACGGGTTAGGGTTAGGGTACGGGTTAGGGTTAGTGTACGGGTTAGGGTTAGGGTTAGGGTAGGGGTTAGGGTTAGGGTTAGGGTTAGGGTTAGGGTACGGGTTTTGGTTAGGGTTAGGTTTAGGGTTAGGGTTATGGTTAGTGTATGGGTTAGGGTTAGGAAAGGGTTAGGGTTAGGGTTAGCGTTAGGGTTAGGGTACGGGTTAGGGTTAGGGTTAGGGTACGGGTTAGGGTTAGGGTTAGGGTTAGGGTTAGGGTTAGGGTTAGGAGTTAGGGGTTAGTGTTAGGGTTAGGGTAAGGGTTAGAGTTAGGTTTAGGGTATGGGTTAGGGTACGGGTTAGGTTTGGGGCACGGGTTAGTGTTAGGGTTAGGGTTAGGGTTAGGGTTAGGGTTAGGGTACCGGTTAGGGTTAGGGTACGGGTTAGGGTTAGTGTTAGGGTTAGGATTAGGGTTAGGGTACGGGTTAGGTTTAGGGTAAGGGTTAGGGTTAGGGTACAGGTTAGGGTACGGTTTAGGGTTAGGGTAAGGGTCAGGGTACGGGTTAGGGTTAGGGTTAGTGTTAAGGTCAGGGTACGGGTTAGGGTTAGGGTTAGGGTTAGGGTTAGGGTTAGGTTTAGGGTATGGGTTAGGGTTAGGGCTAGGGTTAGGGTTAGGGTACGGGTTAGGGTACGGGTTAGGGTAGGGTTTAGGGTTAGGGTACGGGTTTTGGTTAGGGTTAGGGTTAGGGTTAGGTTGCGGTTTAGGGTTCGGGTTAGGGTTAGGGTTAGGGTTAGGGTTAGGGTACAGGTTAGGGTTAGGGTTAGGTTTAGGGTTATGTTACGGGTTAGGGTTAGGGTTAGGGTTAGGATTAGGGTACGGGGTAGGGTTAGGGTTAGGGTTCGGGTTAGGCTTAGGGTACGGGTTAGGGTTAGGTTTAGGGTACGGTTTAGGGTTAGGGTTAGTGTTAGGGTTAGTGTTAGGGTTAGAGGTTAGGGTTAGGGATAGGGTTAGGGTTAGGATTAGGGTACGGGTTAGGGTACGGGTTAGGTTTAGGGTTAGGGTTAGGGTATGGGTTAGGGTTAGGGTTAGGGTATGTTTTAGGGTTAGGGTACGGTTTAGTGTTAGGTTTAGGGTTAAGGTACGGGTTAGGGTTAGTAATGGGTTAGGGTTAGGGTTAGGGTACGGGTTAGGTTTAGGGTACTCTTTTGCGTAAGGGTTAGGTTTAGGGTTAGGGAACGGGTTAGGGTTAGGTTTAGGGTACGGGTTAGGGTTAGGGTTAGGGTACGGATTAGGGTTAGGGTAAGGGTTAGGGTTAGGGTTAGGGTACGGGTTAGGGTTAGGGTTAGGTTTAGGGTTAGGGTTAGAGGTTAGGTTTAGGGATACGGTTAGGTTTAGGATTAGGGTACGGGTTAGGGTACGGTTTAAGGTTAGGGTTAGGGTATGGGTTAGGGTTAGGGTTACGGTACGTTTTAGGGTTAGGGTACGGTTTAGGTATAGGGTTAGGGTTAATGTACGGGTTAGGGTTAGGGTACGGGTTAGGGTTAGGGTTAGGGTCCGGGTTAGGTTTAGGGTACTCTTTTGGGTTAGGGTTAGGTTTAGGGTTAGGGAATGGGTTAGGGTTAGGGTTAGGGTTAGGGTTAGCGTACGGCTTATGGTTAGAGTAAGGGTACGGGTTAGGGTTACGGTACGGGTTAGGTTTAGGGTTAGGGTTATGGTTAGTGTTAGGGTTAGGGTACGGGTTAGGGTTAGGGTTAGGGTACGGGTTAGGGTTAGGTCACGGGTTAGTGTTAGGGTTAGGGTTAGGGTTAGGGTACGGGTTAGAGTTAGGGTACGGGTTAGGGTTAGGGTACGGGTTAGGATTAGGGTTAGGGGTTAGGGTAAGGGTTAGGGTTAGGGTTACGGTTAGGGTACAGGTTAGGGTTAGGGTTAGGGTTAAATTTAGGGTACGTGTTAGGGTTAGGGTTAGGGTTAGGGTACGGGTTAGGGTACGGGTTAGGGTTAGGGAACGGGTTAGGGTACGGGTTAGGGTTAGGTTTAGCGTTAGGGTACGGGTTAGGGTTAGGGTACGGGTTAGGGTTAGGGTACGGGTTAGGGTTAGGGTTAGGGGTTAGGTTTAGGGTTAGGGTTAGGGTAAGGTTAGGGTACGGGTTAGGGTTAGGGTTAGGTTTAGGGTCAGGGTTAGGGGTTAGGGTTAGGGTTATGGTTAGGTTACGTGTTAGGGTTAGTGTACGGGTTAGGTTTAGGGTACGGGTTAGGGTTAGGGATAGGGTACGGGTTAGGGTTAGGGTTAGGGTACGTGTTAGGGTTAGGGTTAGGGTTAGGGTTAGGGTTAGGGTTAGAGGTTAGGGTTAGGGATAGGGTTAGGTTTAGGATTAGGATACGGGTTAGGGTATGGGTTAGGGTTAGGTTTAGGGTTAGGGTATGTGTTAGGGTTAGGGTTAGGGTACGTTTTAGGGTTAGGGTTAGGGTACGGGTTAGGGTTAGGGAACTGTTTAGTGTTAGGTTTAGGTTTAGGGTTAGGGTACGGGTTAGGGTTAGGGTAGGGGTTAGGGTTAGGGTTAGGGTTAGGGTACGGGTTAGGGTTAGGGTTAGGGTACGGGTTAGGGTTAGGGTACGGGTTAGGTTTATGGTTAGGGTTAGGGTTAGTGTTAGGGTTAGGGTACGGGTTAGGGTTAGGGTACGGGTTAGGGTTAGTGTACGGGTTAGGGTTAGGGTTAGGGTAGGGGTTAGGGTTAGGGTTAGGTTTAGGGTTAGGGTACGGGTTTTGGTTAGGGTTAGGTTTAGGGTTAGGGTTATGGTTAGTGTATGGGTTAGGGTTAGGAAAGGGTTAGGGTTAGGGTTAGCGTTAGGGTTAGGGTACGGGTTAGGGTTAGGGTTAGGGTACGGGTTAGGGTTAGGGTTAGGTTTAGGGTTAGGGTTAGGGTTAGGAGTTAGGGGTTAGTGTTAGGGTTAGGGTAAGGGTTAGAGTTAGGGTTAGGGTATGGGTTAGGGTACGGGTTAGGTTTGGGGCACGGGTTAGTGTTAGGGTTAGGGTTAGGGTTAGGGTTAGGGTTAGGGTACCGGTTAGGGTTAGGGTACGGGTTAGGGTTAGTGTTAGGGTTAGGATTAGGGTTAGGGTACGGGTTAGGTTTAGGGTAAGGGTTAGGGTTAGGGTACAGTTTAGGGTACGGGTTAGGGTTAGGGTAAGGGTCAGGGTACGGGTTAGGGTTAGGGTTAGTGTTAAGGTCAGGGTACGGGTTAGGGTTAGGGTTAGGGTTAGGGTTAGGGTTAGGTTTAGGGTACGGGTTAGGGTTAGGGCTAGGGTTAGGGTTAGGGTACGGGTTAGGGTACGGGTTAGGGTAGGGTTTAGGGTTAGGGTACGGGTTTTGGTTAGGGTTAGGGTTAGGGTTAGGGTGCGGTTTAGGGTTCGGGTTAGGGTTAGGGTTAGGGTTAGGGTTAGGGTACAGGTTAGGGTTAGGGTTAGGTTTAGGGTTATGTTACGGGTTAGGGTTAGGGTTAGGGTTAGGATTAGGGTACGGGGTAGGGTTAGGGTTAGGGTTCGGTTTAGGCTTAGGGTACGGGTTAGGGTTAGGGTTAGGGTACGGTTTAGGGTTAGGGTTAGTGTTAGGGTTAGTGTTAGGGTTAGAGGTTAGGGTTAGGGATAGGGTTAGGGTTAGGATTAGGGTACGGGTTAGGGTACGGGTTAGGTTTAGGGTTAGGGTTAGGGTATGGGTTAGGGTTAGGGTTAGGGTATGTTTTAGGGTTAGGGTACGGTTTAGGGTTAGGTTTAGGGTTAAGGTACGGGTTAGGGTTAGTTATGGGTTAGGGTTAGGGTTAGGGTTAGGGTTAGGGTACAGGTTAGGGTTAGGGTTAGGTTTAGGGTTATGTTAAGGGTTAGGGTTAGGGTTAGGGTTAGGATTAGGGTACGGGGTAGGGTTAGGGTTAGGGTTCGGGTTAGGCTTAGGGTACGGGTTAGGGTTAGGGTTAGGGTACGGTTTAGGGTTAGGGTTAGTGTTAGGGTTAGTGTTAGGGTTAGAGGTTAGGGTTAGGGATAGGGTTAGGGTTAGGATTAGGGTACGGGTTAGGTTTAGGGTTAGGGTTAGGGTATGGGTTAGGGTTAGGGTTAGGGTATGTTTTAGGTTTAGGGTACGGTTTAGGGTTAGGTTAAGGTTAAGGTACGGGTTAGGGTTAGTTATGGGTTAGGGTTAGGGTTAGGGTACGGGTTAGGTTTAGGGTACTCTTTTGCGTAAGGGTTAGGTTTAGGGTTAGGGAACGGGTTAGGGTTAGGTTTAGGGTTAGGGTTAGGGTACTGATTAGTGTTAGGGTAAGGGTTAGGGTTAGGGTTAGGGTACGGGTTAGGGTTAGGGTTAGGTTTAGGGTTAGGGTTAGAGGTTAGGGTTAGGGATACGGTTAGGTTTAGGATTAGGGTACGGGTTAGGGTACGGTTTAAGGTTAGGGTTAGGGTATGGGTTAGGGTTAGGGTTACGGTACGTTTTAGGGTTAGGGTACGGTTTAGGTATAGGGTTAGGGTTAATGTACGGGTTAGGGTTAGGGTACGGGTTAGGGTTAGGGTTAGGGTCCGGGTTAGGTTTAGGGTACTCTTTTGGGTTAGGGTTAGGTTTAGGGTTAGGGAACGGGTTAGGGTTAGGGTTAGGGTTAGGGTTAGGGTACGGCTTATGGTTAGAGTAAGGGTACGGGTTAGGGTTACGGTACGGGTTAGGTTTAGGGTTAGGGTTATGGTTAGTGTTAGGGTTAGGGTACGGGTTAGGGTTAGGGTTAGGGTACGGGTTAGGGTTAGGTCACGGGTTAGTGTTAGGGTTAGGGTTAGGGTTAGGGTACGGGTTAGAGTTAGGGTACGGGTTAGGGTTAGGGTACGGGTTAGGATTAGGGTTAGGGGTTAGGGTAAGGGTTAGGGTTAGGGTTACGGTTAGGGTACAGGTTAGGGTTAGGGTTAGGGTTAAATTTAGGGTACGTGTTAGGGTTAGGGTTAGGGTTAGGGTACGGGTTAGGGTTAGGGTACGGGTTAGGGTAAGGGTACGGGTTAGTGTTAGGGTTAGGGTACGTGTTAGGGTTAGGGTTAGGGGTTAGGGTTAGGGTTAGGGTACGTGTTAGGGTTAGGGTACGGGTTAGGGTATGTGTTAGGGTTAGGGTACGGGTTAGGGTTAGGGTTAGTTGTTAGGGTTAGGGTTAGGGTTAGGGTTAGGGTTAGGGTTAGTGTACGGGTTAGGGTTAGGGTACGGGTTAGGGTTAGGGTTAGGGTTTGGGTTAGGGTTAGGGTTAGCGTACGGGTTAGGGTTAGGGTTAGGCTTAGGGTTAGGGTTAGGGTACGGGTTAGGGTTAGGGTATGAGTTAGGGTTAGGGTTAGGGTTAGGGTTACGGTTGGGGTACGGTTTAGGGTTCGGGTTAGGGTGCGGGTTAGTGTACGGGTTAGGGTTAGGGTTAGGGTTAGGGTTCGGTTACGGGTTAGGGTTAGGTTTAGGGTTAGGGTTAGGGTACGTGGTAGGGTTAGAGTTAGGGTACAGGTTAGGGTTAGGGTACGGGTTAGGGTTAGGGTTAGGGTACGGGTTAGGGTTAGGGTTAGGGTTAGGGTACGTGTTAGGGTTATGGTTAGGCTTAGGGTTAGGGTTAGGGTTAAGGGTTAGTGTTAGGGTTAGGGTAAGTGTTAGGGATAGGGTACGGGTTAGGGTACGGGTTAGGGTTAGGGTTAGAGATAGGGTACGGGTTAGGGTTAGGATTAGGGTACGGTTTAGGGTTAGAGTACGGTTTAGGGTTAGGGTTAGGGTTAGGGTACGGGTTAGGGTTAGGGTACGGGTTAGGGTTCGGGTTAGGGTACGGGTTAGTGTTAGGGTTAGGGTACGGGTTACAGTTAGGATTAGGGTTAGGGTTAGGGTTAGGGGTTGGAGGTTAGGGTTAGGTTTAGGGTTAGGGTTTGGGGTAGGGTACGGGTTAGGGTTAGGGTAAGTGTTAGGGTTAGGTTACGGGTTAGGGTACGGGTTAGGGTTAGGGTTAGGGTTAGTTTTAGGGTTCGGGTTAGGGTTAGGTTTAGGGTACGGGTAAGTGTTAGGGTTAAGGTACGGGTTAGGGTTAGGATTAGGGATAGGGTTAGGGTTATGGGTTGGAGGTTAGGGTTAGGGTTAGGGTTAGTGTTAGGGTTAGGGTTAGGGTTGGGGTACGGGTTAGGGTTAGTGTTAGGGTTAGGATTAGGGTTAGGGTACGGGTTAGGTTTAGGGTAAGTTTTAGGGTTAGGGTACGGCTTAGGGTACGGGTTAGGGTACGGGTTAGGTTTAGGGTACGGGTTAGGGTTAGGGTTACGGTTCGGGTTAGGTTTAGGGTTAGGTTTAGGGTACGGGTTAGGGTACTGGTTAGGGTTAGGGTACGGGTTAGGGTTAGGGTTAGGGTTAGGGTGCGGTTTAGGGTTCAGTTTAGGTTTAGGGTAAGGGTTAGGGTTAGGGTACGTCTTAGGGTTAGGTTTAGGATTAGGGTTAGGTTACGGGTTAGGGTTAGGGTTAGGGTTAGGATTAGGGTACGGGGTTGGGTTAGGGTTAGGGTACGGGTTAGCGTTATGGTACGGGTTACGGTTAGGGTACGGGTTAGGGTTAGGGTACGGGTTAGGTTTAGGGTTAGGGGTAGGTTTAGTGTTAGGGTTAGGGTACGGGTTAGGGTTAGGGTTAGGGTACGGGTTAGGGTTAGGGTACGGGTTAGGGTTAGGGTTAGCGTAGGGGTTAAGGCTAGGGTACGGGTTAGGGTACGGGTTAGGGTAGGGGTTTGGGTTAGTGTTATGGTTAGGGTTAGGGTACGGGTCATGGTTAGGGTTAGGTTTAGGGTTAGGGTACGGGTTAGGGTACGGGTTAGTGTACGGGTTACGGGTTAGGGTTAGGGTTAGTGTTAGGGTTACGGTTTGGGTTAGGGTACGGGTTAGGGTTAGGGTTAGGGTATGGGTTAGGGTTAGGGTACGGGTTAGGGTTTGGGTTAGGGTTCGGGTTAGCGTTAGGGTAAGGGTTAGGGTTAGTGTTATTATTAGGGTTAGTGTTAGGGTACGGGTTAGGGTTAGGGTTAGGGTACGGGTTAGGGTTAGGTTATGCGTTAGGGTTAGGGTACGGGTTAGGGTTAGGGTTAGGGTTAGGGTTAGGGTACGGCTTAGGGTTAGGGTTAGGGTTAGGGTTAGGGTTAGTGTACGGGTTATGGTTAGGGTACGGATTAGGGTTAGGTTTAGGATTAGTGTTAGGTTTAGCGTACAGGTTAGGATTAGGGTTAGGCTTAGGTTTAGGGTTAGGGCACGGGTTAGGGTTAGGGTACGGGTTACGGTTAGGGTTAGGGTTAGGTTTAGGATTAGGGTTAGGGTACGGTTTAGGTTTCGGGTTAGGGTTAGGTTTAGGGTTAGGGTACGGGTTAGGGTTAGGGTTAGGGTTAGGGTTAGGTTACGGGTTAGGGTTAGGGTTAGGGTTAAGGTTAGGGTACGTGGTAGGGTTAGGGTTAGGGTTTGGGTTAGGGTTAGGGTTAGCGTACGGGTTAGGGTTAGGGTTAGGCTTAGGGTTAAGGTTAGGGTACGGGTTAGGGTTAGGGTATGAGTTAGGGTTAGGTTTAGGGTTAGGGTTACGGTTAGGGTACGGTTTAGGGTTCGGGTTAGGGTGCGGGTTAGTGTACGGGTTAGGGTTAGGGTTAGGGTTAGGGTTCGGTTACGGGTTAGGGTTAGGTTTAGGGTTAGGGTTAGGGTACGTGGTAGGGTTAGAGTTAGGGTACAGGTTAGGGTTAGGGTACGGGTTAGGGTTAGGGTTAGGGTACGGGTTAGGGTTAGGGTTAGGGTTAGGGTACGTGTTAGGGTTATGGTTAGGCTTAGGGTTAGGGTTAGGGTTAAGGGTTAGTGTTAGGGTTAGGGTAAGGGTTAGGGATAGGGTACGGGTTAGGGTACGGGTTAGGGTTAGGGTTAGAGATAGGGTACGGGTTAGGGTTAGGATTAGGGTACGGTTTAGGGTTAGAGTACGGTTTAGGGTTAGGGTTAGGGTTAGGGTACGGGATAGGGATAGGGTTAGGGTACGGGTTAGGGTTCGGGTTAGGGTACGGGTTAGTGTTAGGGTTAGGGTACGGGTTACAGTTAGGATTAGGGTTAGGGTTAGAGTTAGGGGTTGGAGGTTAGGGTTAGGTTTAGGGTTAGGGTTTGGGGTAGGGTACGGGTTAGGGTTAGCGTAAGTGTTAGGGTTAGGTTACGGGTTAGGGTACGGGTTAGGGTTAGGGTTAGGGTTAGTTTTAGGGTTCGGGTTAGGGTTAGGGTTAGGGTACGGGTAAGTGTTAGGGTTAAGGTACGGGTTAGGGTTAGGGTTAGGGATAGGGTTAGGGTTATGGGTTGGAGGTTAGGGTTAGGGTTAGGGTTAGTGTTAGGGTTAGGGTTAGGGTTGGGGTACGGGTTAGGGTTAGTGTTAGGGTTAGGATTAGGGTTAGGGTACGGGTTAGGTTTAGGGTAAGTTTTAGGGTTAGGGTACGGGTTAGGGTACGGGTTAGGGTACGGGTTAGGGTTAGGGTACGGGTTAGGGTTAGGGTTACGGTTCGGGTTAGGTTTAGGGTTAGGTTTAGGGTACGGGTTAGGGTACTGGTTAGGGTTAGGGTACGGGTTAGGGTTAGGTTTAGGGTTAGGGTGCGGTTTAGGGTTCAGGTTAGGTTTAGGGTAAGGGTTAGGGTTAGGGTACGTCTTAGGGTTAGGGTTAGGATTAGGGTTAGGTTACGGGTTAGGGTTAGGGTTAGGGTTAGGATTAGGGTACGGGGTTGGGTTAGGGTTAGGGTACGGGTTAGCCTTATGGTACGGGTTACGGTTAGGGTACGGGTTAGGGTTAGGGTACGGGTTAGGGTTAGGGTTAGCGTAGGGGTTAGGGTTAGGGTACGGGTTAGGGTTAGGGTTAGGGTAGGGGTTAGGGTTAGTGTTATGGTTAGGGTTAGGGTACGGGTCATGGTTAGGGTTAGGTTAAGGGTTAGGGTACGGGTTAGGGTACGGGTTAGGGTACGGGTTACGGGTTAGGGTTAGGGTTAGTGTTAGGGTTACGGTTTGGGTTAGGGTACGGGTTAGGTTTAGGGTTAGGGTACGGGTTAGGTTTAGGGTACGGGTTAGGTTAATGTTAGGGTTAGGGTTAGTGTTAGGGTTAGGGTACGGGTTAGGGTTAGGGTACGGGTTAGGGTTAGTGTACGGGTTAGGGTTAGGGTTAGGGTAGGGGTTAGGGTTAGGGTTAGGTTTAGGGTTAGGGTACGGGTTTTGGTTAGGGTTAGGTTTAGGGTTAGGGTTATGGTTAGTGTATGGGTTAGGGTTAGGAAAGGGTTAGGGTTAGGGTTAGCGTTAGGGTTAGGGTACGGGTTAGGGTTAGGGTTAGGGTACGGGTTAGGGTTAGGGTTAGGTTTAGGGTTAGGATTAGGGTTAGGAGTTAGGGGTTAGTGTTAGGGTTAGGGTAAGGGTTAGAGTTAGGGTTAGG
This sequence comes from Urocyon cinereoargenteus, assembly GCA_032313775.1. NCBI lineage: Eukaryota > Metazoa > Chordata > Mammalia > Carnivora > Canidae > Urocyon > Urocyon cinereoargenteus. The sequence goes on along the minus strand of JAVLSZ010000011.1, from coordinate 72,963,965 downwards.
GTATGGGTTAGGGTACGGGTTAGTTTTGGGGCACGGGTTAGTGTTAGGGTTAGGGTTAGGGTTAGGGTTAGGGTACCGGTTAGGGTTAGGGTACGGGTTAGGGTTAGTGTTAGGGTTAGGATTAGGGTTAGGGTACGGGTTAGGTTTAGGGTAAGGGTTAGGGTTAGGGTACAGGTTAGGGTACGGGTTAGGGTTAGGGTAAGGGTCAGGGTACGGGTTAGGGTTAGGGTTAGTGTTAAGGTCAGGGTACGGGTTAGGGTTAGGGTTAGGGTTAGGGTTAGGGTTAGGTTTAGGGTACGGGTTAGGGTTAGGGCTAGGGTTAGGGTTAGGGTACGGGTTAGGGTACGGGTTAGGGTAGGGTTTAGGGTTAGGGTACGGGTTTTGGTTAGGGTTAGGGTTAGGGTTAGGATGCGGTTTAGGGTTCGGGTTAGGGTTAGGGTTAGGGTTAGGGTTAGGGTTAGGGTACAGGTTAGGGTTAGGGTTAGGTTTAGGGTTATGTTAAGGGTTAGGGTTAGGGTTAGGGTTAGGATTAGGGTACGGGGTAGGGTTAGGGTTAGGGTTCGGGTTAGGCTTAGGGTACGGGTTAGGGTTAGGGTTAGGGTACGGTTTAGGGTTAGGGTTAGTGTTAGGGTTAGTGTTAGGGTTAGAGGTTAGGGTTAGGGATAGGGTTAGGGTTAGGATTAGGGTACGGGTTAGGTTTAGGGTTAGGGTTAGGGTATGGGTTAGGGTTAGGGTTAGGGTATGTTTTAGGTTTAGGGTACGGTTTAGGGTTAGGTTTAGGGTTAAGGTACGGGTTAGGGTTAGTTATGGGTTAGGGTTAGGGTTAGGGTACGGGTTAGGTTTAGGGTACTCTTTTGCGTAAGGGTTAGGTTTAGGGTTAGGGAACGGGTTAGGGTTAGGTTTAGGGTTAGGGTTAGGGTACTGATTAGTGTTAGGGTAAGGGTTAGGGTTAGGGTTAGGGTACGGGTTAGGGTTAGGGTTAGGTTTAGGGTTAGGGTTAGAGGTTAGGGTTAGGGATACGGTTAGGTTTAGGATTAGGGTACGGGTTAGGGTACGGTTTAAGGTTAGGGTTAGGGTATGGGTTAGGGTTAGGGTTACGGTACGTTTTAGGGTTAGGGTACGGTTTAGGTATAGGGTTAGGGTTAATGTACGGGTTAGGGTTAGGGTACGGGTTAGGGTTAGGGTTAGGGTCCGGGTTAGGTTTAGGGTACTCTTTTGGGTTAGGGTTAGGTTTAGGGTTAGGGAACGGGTTAGGGTTAGGGTTAGGGTTAGGGTTAGGGTACGGCTTATGGTTAGAGTAAGGGTACGGGTTAGGGTTACGGTACGGGTTAGGTTTAGGGTTAGGGTTATGGTTAGTGTTAGGGTTAGGGTACGGGTTAGGGTTAGGGTTAGGGTACGGGTTAGGGTTAGGTCACGGGTTAGTGTTAGGGTTAGGGTTAGGGTTAGGGTACGGGTTAGAGTTAGGGTACGGGTTAGGGTTAGGGTACGGGTTAGGATTAGGGTTAGGGGTTAGGGTAAGGGTTAGGGTTAGGGTTACGGTTAGGGTACAGGTTAGGGTTAGGGTTAGGGTTAAATTTAGGGTACGTGTTAGGGTTAGGGTTAGGGTTAGGGTACGGGTTAGGGTTAGGGTACGGGTTAGGGTAAGGGTACGGGTTAGTGTTAGGGTTAGGGTACGTGTTAGGGTTAGGGTTAGGGGTTAGGGTTAGGGTTAGGGTACGTGTTAGGGTTAGGGTACGGGTTAGGGTATGTGTTAGGGTTAGGGTACGGGTTAGGGTTAGGGTTAGTTGTTAGGGTTAGGGTTAGGGTTAGGGTTAGGGTTAGGGTTAGTGTACGGGTTAGGGTTAGGGTACGGGTTAGGGTTAGGGTTAGGGTTTGGGTTAGGGTTAGGGTTAGCGTACGGGTTAGGGTTAGGGTTAGGCTTAGGGTTAGGGTTAGGGTACGGGTTAGGGTTAGGGTATGAGTTAGGGTTAGGGTTAGGGTTAGGGTTACGGTTTGGGTACGGTTTAGGGTTCGGGTTAGGGTGCGGGTTAGTGTACGGGTTAGGGTTAGGGTTAGGGTTAGGGTTCGGTTACGGGTTAGGGTTAGGTTTAGGGTTAGGGTTAGGGTACGTGGTAGGGTTAGAGTTAGGGTACAGGTTAGGGTTAGGGTACGGGTTAGGGTTAGGGTTAGGGTACGGGTTAGGGTTAGGGTTAGGGTTAGGGTACGTGTTAGGGTTATGGTTAGGCTTAGGGTTAGGGTTAGGGTTAAGGGTTAGTGTTAGGGTTAGGGTAAGTGTTAGGGATAGGGTACGGGTTAGGGTACGGGTTAGGGTTAGGGTTAGAGATAGGGTACGGGTTAGGGTTAGGATTAGGGTACGGTTTAGGGTTAGAGTACGGTTTAGGGTTAGGGTTAGGGTTAGGGTACGGGTTAGGGTTAGGGTACGGGTTAGGGTTCGGGTTAGGGTACGGGTTAGTGTTAGGGTTAGGGTACGGGTTAGGGTTAGGGTTAGGGTTAGTTTTAGGGTTCGGGTTAGGGTTAGGGTTAGGGTACGGGTAAGTGTTAGGGTTAAGGTACGGGTTAGGGTTAGGATTAGGGATAGGGTTAGGGTTATGGGTTGGAGGTTAGGGTTAGGGTTAGGGTTAGTGTTAGGGTTAGGGTTAGGGTTGGGGTACGGGTTAGGGTTAGTGTTAGGGTTAGGATTAGGGTTAGGGTACGGGTTAGGTTTAGGGTAAGTTTTAGGGTTAGGGTACGGCTTAGGGTACGGGTTAGGGTACGGGTTAGGGTTAGGGTACGGGTTAGGGTTAGGGTTACGGTTCGGGTTAGGTTTAGGGTTAGGTTTAGGGTACGGGTTAGGGTACTGGTTAGGGTTAGGGTACGGGTTAGGGTTAGGGTTAGGGTTAGGGTGCGGTTTAGGGTTCAGTTTAGGTTTAGGGTAAGGGTTAGGGTTAGGGTACGTCTTAGGGTTAGGTTTAGGATTAGGGTTAGGTTACGGGTTAGGGTTAGGGTTAGGGTTAGGATTAGGGTACGGGGTTGGGTTAGGGTTAGGGTACGGGTTAGCGTTATGGTACGGGTTACGGTTAGGGTACGGGTTAGGGTTAGGGTACGTGTTAGGTTTAGGGTTAGGGGTAGGTTTAGTGTTAGGGTTAGGGTACGGGTTAGGGTTAGGGTTAGGGTACGGGTTAGGGTTAGGGTACGGGTTAGGGTTAGGGTTAGCGTAGGGGTTAGGGCTAGGGTACGGGTTAGGGTACGGGTTAGGGTAGGGGTTTGGGTTAGTGTTATGGTTAGGGTTAGGGTACGGGTCATGGTTAGGGTTAGGTTTAGGGTTAGGGTACGGGTTAGGGTACGGGTTAGTGTACGGGTTACGGGTTAGGGTTAGGGTTAGTGTTAGGGTTACGGTTTGGGTTAGGGTACGGGTTAGGGTTAGGGTTAGGGTATGGGTTAGGGTTAGGGTACGGGTTAGGGTTTGGGTTAGGGTTCGGGTTAGCGTTAGGGTAAGGGTTAGGGTTAGTGTTATTATTAGGGTTAGTGTTAGGGTACGGGTTAGGGTTAGGGTTAGGGTACGGGTTAGGGTTAGGTTATGTGTTAGGGTTAGGGTACGGGTTAGGGTTAGGGTTAGGGTTAGGGTTAGGGTACGGCTTAGGGTTAGGGTTAGGGTTAGGGTTAGGGTTAGTGTACGGGTTATGGTTAGGGTACGGATTAGGGTTAGGTTTAGGGTTAGTGTTAGGTTTAGCGTACGGGTTAGGATTAGGGTTAGGCTTAGGTTTAGGGTTAGGGCACGGGTTAGGGTTAGGGTACGGGTTACGGTTAGGGTTAGGGTTAGGTTTAGGATTAGGGTTAGGGTACGGTTTAGGTTTCGGGTTAGGGTTAGGTTTAGGGTTAGGGTACGGGTTAGGGTTAGGGTTAGGGTTAGGGTTAGGTTACGGGTTAGGGTTAGGGTTAGGGTTAAGGTTAGGGTACGTGGTAGGGTTAGGGTTAGGGTTTGGGTTAGGGTTAGGGTTAGCGTACGGGTTAGGGTTAGGGTTAGGCTTAGGGTTAAGGTTAGGGTACGGGTTAGGGTTAGGGTATGAGTTAGGGTTAGGGTTAGGGTTAGGGTAACGGTTAGGGTACGGTTTAGGGTTCGGGTTAGGGTGCGGGTTAGTGTACGGGTTAGGGTTAGGGTTAGGGTTAGGGTTCGGTTACGGGTTAGGGTTAGGTTTAGGGTTAGGGTTAGGGTACGTGGTAGGGTTAGAGTTAGGGTACAGGTTAGGGTTAGGGTACGGGTTAGGGTTAGGGTTAGGGTACGGGTTAGGGTTAGGGTTAGGGTTAGGGTACGTGTTAGGGTTATGGTTAGGCTTAGGGTTAGGGTTAAGGGTTAGTGTTAGTGTTAGGGTAAGGGTTAGGGATAGGGTACGGGTAGGGTACGGGTTAGGGTTAGGGTTAGAGATAGGGTACGGGTTAGGGTTAGGATTAGGGTACGGTATAGGGTTAGAGTACGGTTTAGGGTTAGGGTTAGGGTTAGGGTACGGGTTAGGGTTAGGGTACGGGTTAGGGTTCGGGTTAGGGTACGGGTTAGTGTTAGGGTTAGGGTACGGGTTACAGTTAGGATTAGGGTTAGGGTTAGGGGTTGGAGGTTAGGGTTAGGTTTAGGGTTAGGGTTTGGGGTAGGGTACGGCTTAGGGTTAGGGTAAGTGTTAGGGTTAGGTTATGGGTTAGGGTACGGGTTAGGATTAGGTTTAGGGTTAGTTTTAGGGTTCGGGTTAGGGTTAGGGTTAGGGTACGGGTAAGTGTTAGGGTTAAGGTACGGGTTAGGGTTAGGATTAGGGATAGGGTTAGGGTTATGGGTTGGAGGTTAGGGTTAGGGTTAGGGTTAGTGTTAGGGTTAGGGTTAGGGTTGGGGTACGGGTTAGGGTTAGTGTTAGGGTTAGGATTAGGGTTAGGGTACGGGTTAGGTTTAGGGTAAGTTTTAGGGTTAGGGTACGGGTTAGGGTACGGGTTAGGGTACGGGTTAGGGTTAGGGTACGGGTTAGGGTTAAGGTTACGGTTCGGGTTAGGTTTAGGGTTAGGTTTAGGGTACGGGTTAGGGTACTGGTTAGGGTTAGGGTACGGGTTAGGGTTAGGGTTAGGGTTAGGGTGCGGTTTAGGGTTCAGGTTAGGTTTAGGGTAAGGGTTAGGGTTAGGGTACGTCTTAGGGTTAGGTTTAGGATTAGGGTTAGGTTACGGGTTAGGGTTAGGGTTAGGGTTAGGATTAGGGTACGGGGTTGGGTTAGGGTTAGGGTACGGGTTAGCGTTATGGTACGGGTTACGGTTAGGGTACGGGTTAGGGTTAGGGTACGGGTTAGGTTTAGGGTTAGGGGTAGGTTTAGTGTTAGGGTTAGGGTACGGGTTAGGGTTAGGGTTAGGGTACGGGTTAGGGTTAGGGTACGGGTTAGGGTTAGGGTTAGCGTAGGGGTTAGGGTTAGGGTACGGGTTAGGGTTAGGGTTAGGGAAGGGGTTAGGGTTAGTGTTATGTTTAGGGTTAGGGTACGGGTCATGGTTAGGGTTAGGTTTAGGGTTAGGGTACGGGTTAGGGTACGGGTTAGTGTACGGGTTACGGGTTAGGGTTAGGGTTAGTGTTAGGGTTACGGTTTGGGTTAGGGTACGGGTTAGGGTTAGGGTTAGGGTATGGGTTAGGGTTAGGGTACGGGTTAGGGTTTGGGTTAGGGTTCGGGTTAGCGTTAGGGTAAGGGTTAGGGTTAGTGTTATTATTAGGGTTAGTGTTAGGGTACGGGTTAGGGTTAGGGTTAGGGTACGGGTTAGGGTTAGGTTATGTGTTAGGGTTAGGGTACGGGTTAGGGTTAGGGTTAGGGTTAGGGTTAGGGTACGGCTTAGGGTTAGGGTTAGGGTTAGGGTTAGGGTTAGTGTACGGGTTATGGTTAGGGTACGGATTAGGGTTAGGTTTAGGGTTAGTGTTAGGTTTAGCGTACGGGTTAGGGTTAGGGTTAGGCTTAGGTTTAGGGTTAGGGCACGGGTTAGGGTTAGGGTACGGGTTACGGTTAGGGTTAGGGTTAGGTTTAGGATTAGGGTTAGGGTACGGTTTAGGTTTCGGGTTAAGGTTAGGGTTAGGGTTAGGGTACGGGTTAGGGTTAGGGTTAGGGATAGGGTTAGGTTACGGGTTAGGGTTAGGGTTAGGGTTAAGGTTAGGGTACGTGCTAGGGTTAGGGTTAGGGTACGGGTTAGGGTTAGGGTACTGGTTAGGGTTAGGGTTAGTGTACGGGTTAGGGTTAGGGTTAGGTTTAGGTTTAGGGTTAGGGTTAGGTTACGGGTTAGGGTTAGGGTTAGGGTTAGGGTTAGGTTTAGCTTTAGGGTACGGGTTAGGGTTACGGTACGGGTTAGGGTTAGGGTACGGGTTAGGGTTAGGGTTAGGGGTTAGGTTTAGGGTTAGGGTTATGGTAAGGTTAGGGTACGGGTTAGGGTTAGGGTTAGGTTTAGGGTCAGGGTTAGGGGTTAGGGTTAGGGTTATGGTTAGGTTACGTGTTAGGGTTAGTGTACGGGTTAGGTTTAGGGTACGGGTTAGGGTTAGGGATAGGGTACGGGTTAGGATTAGGGTTAGGGTACGTGTTAGTGTTAGGGTTAGGGTTAGGGTTAGGGTACAGGTTAGGGTTAGGGTTAGGGTACGGGTTAGGGTTAGGGTACGGGTTAGGGTTAGGGTACGGGTTAGGGTTAGCGTACGGGTTAGGGTTAGGGTTAGGGTTAGGGTTAGGGTTAGGGTACGGGTTAGGTTTAGAGTTAGGGTACGGTTTAGGGTTAGGTTTAGGGTTAGGGTTAGGGTTAGGTTTAGGGTTAGCGTACGTGTTAGGGTTAGGGTTAGGTTTAGGGTTAGGGTTAGGGTACGGCTTAGGGTTAGTGTACGGGTTAGGTTTAGGGTTAGGGTTAGGGTTAGGGTGAGGAAAGGTTTAGGGTTAGGGTTAGCGTTAGGGTTAGGTTACGGGTTAGGGTTAGGGTTAGGGTTAGTGTTAGGGTTAGGGTACGGGTTAGGGTTAGGGTACGGGTTAGGGTTAGGGTACGGGTTAGGGTTAGGGTTAGGGATAGGGTACCGGTTAGGGTTAGGGTCAGGTTTAGGGTTTAGGGTTAGGGTTAGGGTTAGGGTTAGGGTTAGGGTATGTGGTAGGGTTAGGGTTAGGTATGGGTTAGGGTTAGGGTACTGGTTAAGGTTAGGGTTAGGGTTAGGGTTAGCGTTAGGGTATGGGTTAGGGTTAGGGTTAGGGTACTGGTTAGGGTTAGGGTACGGGTTAGGGTTAGGGTACGGGTTAGGGTTAGGGTTAGGGAACGTGTTAGAGTTAGGGTTAGGGGTTAGGGTTAGGGTTAGGGTTAGGGTACGGGTTAGGTTTAGGGTACGGGTTAGGGTTTGGGTTAGGGTTAGGGTACGGGTTAGGGTTAGGGTACAGGTTAGGGTTAGGTTTAGGGTACGGGTTAGGGTTAGGTTTAGAGTTTAGGGTTAGGGTTAGTGTTAGGGTTAGGGTTAGGTTTAGGAAAGGGTTAGGGTTAGGGTTAGCGTTAGTGTTAGGGTACGGGTTAGGTTTAGGGTTAGGGTATGGGTTAGTGTTAGGGTTAGGGTTAGGGTTAGGGTTAGGGTTAGGTGTTAGGGGTTAGTGTTAGGGTTAGGGTTAGGGTTAGGGTACGGGTTAGGGTCAGGGTTAGTGGTTAGGGGTTAGTGTTAGGGTTAGGGTTAGGGTACGGGTTAGGGTACGGGTTAGGGTTAGGGAACGGGTTAGGGTACGGGTTAGGGTTAAGTTTAGCGTTAGGGTACGGGTTAGGGTTAGGGTACGGGTTAGGGTTAGGGTACGGGTTAGGGTTAGGGTTAGGGGTTAGGTTTAGGGTTAGGGTTAGGGTAAGGTTAGGGTACGGGTTAGGGTTAGGGTTAGGTTTAGGGTCAGGGTTAGGGGTTAGGGTTAGGGTTATGGTTAGGTTACGTGTTAGGGTTAGTGTACGGGTTAGGTTTAGGGTACGGGTTAGGGTTAGGGATAGGGTACGGGTTAGGGTTAGGGTTAGGGTACGTGTTAGGGTTAGGGTTAGGGTTAGGGTTAGGGTTAGGGTTAGAGGTTAGTGTTAGGGATAGGGTTAGGTTTAGGATTAGGATACGGGTTAGGGTATGGGTTAGGGTTAGGTTTAGGGTTAGGGTATGTGTTAGGGTTAGGGTTAGGGTACGTTTTAGGGTTAGGGTTAGGGTACGGGTTAGGGTTAGGGAACTGTTTAGTGTTAGGTTTAGGTTTAGGGTTAGGGTACGGGTTAGGGTTAGTGTTAGGGTTAGGGTTAGGGTTAGGGTTAGGGTACGGGTTAGGGTTAGGGTTAGGGTACGGGTTAGGGTTAGGGTACGGGTTAGGTTTATGGTTAGGGTTAGGGTTAGTGTTAGGGTTAGGGTACGGGTTAGTGTTAGGGTACGGGTTAGGGTTAGTGTACGGGTTAGGGTTAGGGTTAGGGTAGGGGTTAGGGTTAGGGTTAGGGTTAGGGTTAGGGTACGGGTTAGGGTTACGGTACGGGTTAGGTTTAGGGTTAGGGTTATGGTTAGTGTTAGGGTTAGGGTACGGGTTAGTGTTAGGGTTAGGGTACGGGTTAGGGTTAGGTCACGGGTTAGTGTTAGGGTTAGGGTTAGGGTTAGGGTACGGGTTAGAGTTAGGGTACGGGTTAGGGTTAGGGTACGGGTTAGGATTAGGGTTAGGGGTTAGGGTAAGGGTTAGGGTTAGGGTTACGGTTAGGGTACAGGTTAGGGTTAGGGTTAGGGTTAAATTTAGGGTACGTGTTAGGGTTAGGGTTAGGGTTAGGGTACGGGTTAGGGTTAGGGTACGGGTTAGGGTAAGGGTACGGGTTAGTGTTAGGGTTAGGGTACGTGTTAGGGTTAGGGTTAGGGGTTAGGGTTAGGGTTAGGGTACGTGTTAGTGTTAGGGTACGGGTTAGGGTATGTGTTAGGGTTAGGGTACGGGTTAGGGTTAGGGTTAGTTGTTAGGGTTAGGGTTAGGGTTAGGGTTAGGGTTAGGGTTAGTGTACGGGTTAGGGTTAGGGTACGGGTTAGGGTTAGGGTTAGGGTTTGGGTTAGGGTTAGGGTTAGCGTACGGGTTAGGGTTAGGGTTAGGCTTAGGGTTAGGGTTAGGGTACGGGTTAGGGTTAGGGTACGAGTTAGGGTTAGGGTTAGGGTTAGGGTTACGGTTAGGGTACGGTTTAGGGTTCGGGTTAGGGTGCGGGTTAGTGTATGGGTTAGGGTTAGGGTTAGTGTTAGGGTTCGGTTACGGGTTAGGGTTAGGTTTAGGGTTAGGGTTAGGGTACGTGGTAGGGTTAGAGTTAGGGTACAGGTTAGGGTTAGGGTACGGGTTAGGGTTAAGGTTAGGGTTAGGGTACGGGTTAGGGTTAGGGTTAGGGTTAGGGTACGTGTTAGGGTTATGGTTAGGCTTAGGGTTAGGGTTAGGGTTAAGGGTTAGTGTTAGGGTTAGGGTAAGGGTTAGGGATAGGGTACGTGTTAGGGTACGGGTTAGGGTTAGGGTTAGAGATAGGGTACGGGTTAGGGTTAGGATTAGGGTACGGTTTAGGGTTAGAGTACGGTTTAGGGTTAGGGTTAGGGTTAGGGTACGGGTTAGGGTTAGGGTACGGGTTAGGGTTCGGGTTAGGGTACGGGTTAGTGTTAGGGTTAGGGTACGGGTTACAGTTAGGATTAGGGTTAGGGTTAGGGTTAGGGGTTGGAGGTTAGGGTTAGGTTTAGGGTTAGGGTTTGGGGTAGGGTACGGGTTAGGGTTAGGGTAAGTGTTAGGGTTAGGTTACGGGTTAGGGTACGGGTTAGGGTTAGGGTTAGGGTTAGTTTTAGGGTTCGGGTTAGGGTTAGGGTTAGGGTACGGGTAAGTGTTAGGGTTAAGGTACGGGTTAGGGTTAGGATTAGGGATAGGGTTAGGGTTATGGGTTGGAGGTTAGGGTTAGGGTTAGGGTTAGTGTTAGGGTTAGGGTTAGGGTTGGGGTACGGGTTAGGGTTAGTGTTAGGGTTAGGATTAGGGTTAGGGTACGGGTTAGGTTTAGGGTAAGTTTTAGGGTTAGGGTACGGGTTAGGGTACGGGTTAGGGTACGGGTTAGGGTTAGGGTACGGGTTAGGGTTAAGGTTACGGTTCGGGTTAGGTTTAGGGTTAGGTTTAGGGTACGGGTTAGGGTACTGGTTAGGGTTAGGGTACGGGTTAGGGTTAGGGTTAGGGTTAGGGTGCGGTTTAGGGTTCAGGTTAGGTTTAGGGTAAGGGTTAGGGTTAGGGTACGTCTTAGGGTTAGGTTTAGGATTAGGGTTAGGTTACGGGTTAGGGTTAGGGTTAGGGTTAGGATTAGGGTACGGGGTTGGGTTAGGGTTAGGGTACGGGTTAGCGTTATGGTACGGGTTACGGTTAGGGTACGGGTTAGGGTTAGGGTACGGGTTAGGTTTAGGGTTAGGGGTAGGTTTAGTGTTAGGGTTAGGGTACGGGTTAGGGTTAGGGTTAGGGTACGGGTTAGGGTTAGGGTACGGGTTAGGGTTAGGGTTAGCGTAGGGGTTAGGGTTAGGGTACGGGTTAGGGTTAGGGTTAGGGAAGGGGTTAGGGTTAGTGTTATGTTTAGGGTTAGGGTACGGGTCATGGTTAGGGTTAGGTTTAGGGTTAGGGTACGGGTTAGGGTACGGGTTAGTGTACGGGTTACGGGTTAGGGTTAGGGTTAGTGTTAGGGTTACGGTTTGGGTTAGGGTACGGGTTAGGTTTAGGGTTAGGGTATGGGTTAGGGTTAGGGTACGGGTTAGGGTTTGGGTTAGGGTTCGGGTTAGCGTTAGGGTAAGGGTTAGGGTTAGTGTTATTATTAGGGTTAGTGTTAGGGTACGGGTTAGGGTTAGGGTTAGGGTACGGGTTAGGGTTAGGTTATGTGTTAGGGTTAGGGTACGGGTTAGGGTTAGGGTTAGGGTTAGGGTTAGGGTACGGCTTAGGGTTAGGGTTAGGGTTAGGGTTAGGGTTAGTGTACGGGTTATGGTTAGGGTACGGATTAGGGTTAGGTTTAGGGTTAGTGTTAGGTTTAGCGTACGGGTTAGGGTTAGGGTTAGGCTTAGGTTTAGGGTTAGGGCACGGGTTAGGGTTAGGGTACGGGTTACGGTTAGGGTTAGGGTTAGGTTTAGGATTAGGGTTAGGGTACGGTTTAGGTTTCGGGTTAGGGTTAGGGTTAGGGTTAGGGTACGGGTTAGGGTTAGGGTTAGGGATAGGGTTAGGTTACGGGTTAGGGTTAGGGTTAGGGTTAAGGTTAGGGTACGTGCTAGGGTTAGGGTTAGGGTACGGGTTAGGGTTAGGGTACTGGTTAGGGTTAGGGTTAGTGTACGGGTTAGGGTTAGGGTTAGGTTTAGGTTTAGGGTTAGGGTTAGGTTACGGGTTAGGGTTAGGGTTAGGGTTAGGGTTAGGTTTAGCTTTAGGGTACGGGTTAGGGTTACGGTACGGGTTAGGGTTAGGGTACGGGTTAGGGTTAGGGTTAGGGGTTAGGTTTAGGGTAGGGTTATGGTAAGGTTAGGGTACGGGTTAGGGTTAGGGTTAGGTTTAGGGTCAGGGTTAGGGGTTAGGGTTAGGGTTATGGTTAGGTTACGTGTTAGGGTTAGTGTACGGGTTAGGTTTAGGGTACGGGTTAGGGTTAGGGATAGGGTACGGGTTAGGATTAGGGTTAGGGTACGTGTTAGTGTTAGGGTTAGGGTTAGGGTTAGGGTACAGGTTAGGGTTAGGGTTAGGGTACGGGTTAGGGTTAGGGTACGGGTTAGGGTTAGGGTACGGGTTAGGGTTAGCGTACGGGTTAGGGTTAGGGTTAGGGTTAGGGTTAGGGTTAGGGTACGGGTTAGGTTTAGAGTTAGGGTACGGTTTAGGGTTAGGTTTAGGGTTAGGGTTAGGGTTAGGGTTAGGGTTAGCGTACGTGTTAGGGTTAGGGTTAGGTTTAGGGTTAGGGTTAGGGTACGGCTTAGGGTTAGTGTACGGGTTAGGTTTAGGGTTAGGGTTAGGGTTAGGGTGAGGAAAGGTTTAGGGTTAGGGTTAGCGTTAGGGTTAGGTTACGGGTTAGGGTTAGGGTTAGGGTTAGTGTTAGGGTTAGGGTACGGGTTAGGGTTAGGGTACGGGTTAGGGTTAGGGTACGGGTTAGGGTTAGGGTTAGGGATAGGGTACCGGTTAGGGTTAGGGTCAGGTTTAGGGGTTAGGGTTAGGGTTAGGGTTAGGGTTAGGGTTAGGGTATGTGGTAGGGTTAGGGTTAGGTATGGGTTAGGGTTAGGGTACTGGTTAAGGTTAGGGTTAGGGTTAGGGTTAGCGTTAGGGTATGGGTTAGGGTTAGGGTTAGGGTACTGGTTAGGGTTAGGGTACGGGTTAGGGTTAGGGTACGGGTTAGGGTTAGGGTTAGGGAACGTGTTAGAGTTAGGGTTAGGGGTTAGGGTTAGGGTTAGGGTTAGGGTACGGGTTAGGTTTAGGGTACGGGTTAGGGTTTGGGTTAGGGTTAGGGTACGGGTTAGGGTTAGGGTACAGGTTAGGGTTAGGTTTAGGGTACGGGTTAGGGTTAGGTTTAGAGTTTAGGGTTAGGGTTAGTGTTAGGGTTAGGGTTAGGTTTAGGAAAGGGTTAGGGTTAGGGTTAGCGTTAGTGTTAGGGTACGGGTTAGGTTTAGGGTTAGGGTATGGGTTAGTGTTAGGGTTAGGGTTAGGGTTAGGGTTAGGGTTAGGGTTAGGTGTTAGGGGTTAGTGTTAGGGTTAGGGTTAGGGTTAGGGTACGGGTTAGGGTCAGGGTTAGTGGTTAGGGGTTAGTGTTAGGGTTAGGGTTAGGGTACGGGTTAGGGTACGGGTTAGGGTTAGGGAACGGGTTAGGGTACGGGTTAGGGTTAGGTTTAGCGTTAGGGTACGGGTTAGGGTTAGGGTACGGGTTAGGGTTAGGGTACGGGTTAGGGTTAGGGTTAGGGGTTAGGTTTAGGGTTAGGGTTAGGGTAAGGTTAGGGTACGGGTTAGGGTTAGGGTTAGGTTTAGGGTCAGGGTTAGGGGTTAGGGTTAGGGTTATGGTTAGGTTACGTGTTAGGGTTAGTGTACGGGTTAGGTTTAGGGTACGGGTTAGGGTTAGGGATAGGGTACGGGTTAGGGTTAGGGTTAGGGTACGTGTTAGGGTTAGGGTTAGGGTTAGGGTTAGGGTTAGGGTTAGAGGTTAGTGTTAGGGATAGGGTTAGGTTTAGGATTAGGATACGGGTTAGGGTATGGGTTAGGGTTAGGTTTAGGGTTAGGGTATGTGTTAGGGTTAGGGTTAGGGTACGTTTTAGGGTTAGGGTTAGGGTACGGGTTAGGGTTAGGGAACTGTTTAGTGTTAGGTTTAGGTTTAGGGTTAGGGTACGGGTTAGGGTTAGGGTTAGGGTTAGGGTTAGGGTTAGGGTACGGGTTAGGGTTAGGGTTAGGGTACGGGTTAGGGTTAGGGTACGGGTTAGGTTTATGGTTAGGGTTAGGGTTAGTGTTAGGGTTAGGGTACGGGTTAGTGTTAGGGTACGGGTTAGGGTTAGTGTACGGGTTAGGGTTAGGGTTAGGGTAGGGGTTAGGGTTAGGGTTAGGGTTAGGGTTAGGGTACGGGTTAGGGTTACGGTACGGGTTAGGTTTAGGGTTAGGGTTATGGTTAGTGTTAGGGTTAGGGTACGGGTTAGGGTTAGGGTTAGGGTACGGGTTAGGGTTAGGTCACGGGTTAGTGTTAGGGTTAGGGTTAGGGTTAGGGTACGGGTTAGAGTTAGGGTACGGGTTAGGGTTAGGGTACGGGTTAGGATTAGGGTTAGGGGTTAGGGTAAGGGTTAGGGTTAGGGTTACGGTTAGGGTACAGGTTAGGGTTAGGGTTAGGGTTAAATTTAGGGTACGTGTTAGGGTTAGGGTTAGGGTTAGGGTACGGGTTAGGGTTAGGGTACGGGTTAGGGTAAGGGTACGGGTTAGTGTTAGGGTTAGGGTACGTGTTAGGGTTAGGGTTAGGGGTTAGGGTTAGGGTTAGGGTACGTGTTAGGGTTAGGGTACGGGTTAGGGTATGTGTTAGGGTTAGGGTACGGGTTAGGGTTAGGGTTAGTTGTTAGGGTTAGGGTTAGGGTTAGGGTTAGGGTTAGTGTACGGGTTAGGGTTAGGGTACGGGTTAGGGTTAGGGTTAGGGTTTGGGTTAGGGTTAGGGTTAGCGTACGGGTTAGGGTTAGGGTTAGGCTTAGGGTTAGGGTTAGGGTACGGGTTAGGGTTAGGGTACGAGTTAGGGTTAGGGTTAGGGTTAGGGTTACGGTTAGGGTACGGTTTAGGGTTCGGGTTAGGGTGCGGGTTAGTGTATGGGTTAGGGTTAGGGTTAGTGTTAGGGTTCGGTTACGGGTTAGGGTTAGGTTTAGGGTTAGGGTTAGGGTACGTGGTAGGGTTAGAGTTAGGGTACAGGTTAGGGTTAGGGTACGGGTTAGGGTTAGGGTTAGGGTTAGGGTACGGGTTAGGGTTAGGGTTAGGGTTAGGGTACGTGTTAGGGTTATGGTTAGGCTTAGGGTTAGGGTTAGGGTTAAGGGTTAGTGTTAGGGTTAGGGTAAGGGTTAGGGATAGGGTACGGGTTAGGGTACGGGTTAGGGTTAGGGTTAGAGATAGGGTACGGGTTAGGGTTAGGATTAGGGTACGGTTTAGGGTTAGAGTACGGTTTAGGGTTAGGGTTAGGGTTAGGGTACGGGTTAGGGTTAGGGTACGGGTTAGGGTTCGGGTTAGGGTACGGGTTAGTGTTAGGGTTAGGGTACGGGTTACAGTTAGGATTAGGGTTAGGGTTAGGGTTAGGGGTTGGAGGTTAGGGTTAGGTTTAGGGTTAGGGTTTGGGGTAGGGTACGGGTTAGGGTTAGGGTAAGTGTTAGGGTTAGGTTACGGGTTAGGGTACGGGTTAGGGTTAGGGTTAGGGTTAGTTTTAGGGTTCGGGTTAGGGTTAGGGTTAGGGTACGGGTAAGTGTTAGGGTTAAGGTACGGGTTAGGGTTAGGATTAGGGATAGGGTTAGGGTTATGGGTTGGAGGTTAGGGTTAGGGTTAGGGTTAGTGTTAGGGTTAGGGTTAGGGTTGGGGTACGGGTTAGGGTTAGTGTTAGGGTTAGGATTAGGGTTAGGGTACGGGTTAGGTTTAGGGTAAGTTTTAGGGTTAGGGTACGGGTTAGGGTACGGGTTAGGGTATGGGTTAGGGTTAGGGTACGGGTTAGGGTTAGGGTTACGGTTCGGGTTAGGTTTAGGGTTAGGTTTAGGGTACGGGTTAGGGTACTGGTTAGGGTTAGGGTACGGGTTAGGGTTAGGGTTAGGGTTAGGGTGCGGTTTAGGGTTCAGGTTAGGTTTAGGGTAAGGTTTAGGGTTAGGGTACGTCTTAGGTTTAGGGTTAGGATTAGGGTTAGGTTACGGGTTAGGGTTAGGGTTAGGGTTAGGATTAGGGTACGGGGTTGGGTTAGGGTTAGGGTACGGGTTAGCCTTATGGTACGGGTTAGGGTTAGGGTACGGGTTAGGGTTAGTGTACGGGTTAGGTTTAGGGTTAGGGGTAGGTTTAGTGTTAGGGTTAGGGTACGGGTTAGGGTTAGGGTTATGGTACGGGTTAGGGTTAGGGTACGGGTTAGGGTTAGGGTTAGGGTTAGCGTAGGGGTTAGGGTTAGGGTACGGGTTAGGGTTAGGGTTAGGGTAGGGGTTAGGGTTAGTGTTATGGTTAGGGTTAGGGTACGGGTCATGGTTAGGGTTAGGTTTAGGGTTAGGGTACGGGTTAGGGTACGGGTTAGGGTACGGGTTACGGGTTAGGGTTAGGGTTAGGGTTAGGGTTACGGTTTGGGTTAGGGTACGGGTTAGGGTTAGGGTTAGGGTATGGGTTAGGGTTAGGGTACGGGTTAGGGTTTGGGTTAGTGTTCGGGTTAGCGTTAGGGTACGGGTTAGGGTTAGTGTTATTATTAGGGTTAGTGTTAGGTACGGGTTAGGGATAGGGTTAGGGTACGGGTTAGGGTTAGGTTATGTGTTAGGGTTAGGTTACGGGTTAGGGTTAGGGTTAGGGTTAGGGTTAGGGTACGGCTTAGGGTTAGGGTTAGGGTTAGGTTTAGGGTTAGTGTACGGGTTATGGTTAGGGTACGGATTAGGGATAGGTTTAGGGTTAGTGTTAGGTTTAGCGTACGGGTTAGGGTTAGGGTTAGGCTTAGGTTTAGGGTTAGGGCACGGGTTAGGGTTAGGGTACGGGTTACGGTTAGGGTTAGGGTTAGGTTTAGGATTAGGGTTAGGGTACGGTTTAGGTTTCGGGTTAGGGTTTGGGTTAGGGTTAGGGTACGGGATAGGGTTAGGGTTAGGGTTAGGGTTAGGTTACGGGTTAGGGTTAGGGTTAGGGTTAAGGTTAGGGTACGTGGTATGGTTAGGGTTAGGGTACGGGTTAGGGTTAGGGTACTGGTTAGGGTTAGGGTTAGGGTACGTGTTAGTGTTAGGGTTAGGTTTAGGTTAAGGGTTAGGGTTAGGTTACGGGTTAGGGTTAGGGTTAGGGGTTAGGGTTAGGGTTAGGTTTAGGGTACGGGTTAGGGTTAGTGTTAGGTTTAGTGTTAGGGGTCAGGGTTAGGGGTTTGGGTTAGGGTTAGGGTTAGGGTACGGGTTAGGGTTAGGTTTAGGTTACGGGTTAGGGTTAGGGTACTGGTTAATGTTAGGGTTAGGATTAGGGTTAGCGTTAGGGTACGGGTTAGGGTTAGGTTTAGGGTACTGGTTAGGGTTAGGGTACGAGTTAGGGTTACGGTACGGGTTAGGGTTAGGGTTAAGGTACGTGTTAGGGTTAGGGTTAGGGGTTAGTGTTAGTGTTATGGTTAGTGTACGGGTTAGGGTTAGGGTACGAGTTAGGGTTAGGGTTAGGTTTAGGGTTAGGGTACGGGTTAGGGTTAGGGTACAGGTTAGGGTTAGGGTTAGGGTACGGGTTAGGGTTAGGTTTAGGGGTTAGGGTTATGGTTAGGGCACGGGTTAGGGTTAGGGTAAGGGTTAGTGTTAGGGTTAGGTTTAGGGTTAGGGTTAGGAAAGTGTTAGGGTTAGGGTTAGCGTTAGGGTTAGGGAACGGGTTAGGGTTAGGGTTAGGGTACGGGTTAGGGTTAGGGTTAGGTTTAGGGTTAGGGTACGGGTTAGGGTTAGGGTTAGGGGTTAGAGGTTAGTGTTAGGGTTAGGGAACGAGTTAGGGTTAGGGTTAGGGTACGGGTTAGGGTACGGGTTAGGGTTAGGGTAGTGTTTAGGGTTAGGGTTAGGTTTAGGGTTAGGGTACGGGTTAGGGTTAGGGTTAGGGTACGGGTTAGGTTTAGGGTAAGGGTTAGGGTACGGGTTAGGGTTGGGGTTAGGGTACAGGTTAGGGTTAGGGTACGGGTTAGGTTTAGGGTTAGGGTTAGGGTTAGTGTTAGGGTTAGGGTACGGGTTAGGGTTAGGGTACGGGTTAGGGTTAGGGTACGGGTTAGGGTTAGGGTTAGGGTAGGTGTTAGGGTTAGGGTTATCGTTAGGGTTAGGGGACGGGTTATGGTTCGGGTTAGGTTTAGGGTTAGGGTTAGGGTTAGGGTACGGGTTAGGGTTAGGAAAGGTTTAGGGTTAGGGGTAGCGTTAGGGTTAGGGTACGGGTTAGGGTTAGTGTTAGGGTTAGGGTTAGCGTACGGTTTAGGGTTAGGGTTAGGTTTAGGGTTAGGTTTAGGGTTAGGGTACGGGTTAGGGTTAGGGTACGGGTTAGGTTTAGGGTTAGGTTTAGGGTTAGGGTACGGGTTAGGGTTAGGGTACGGTTAGGGTTAGGGTTGGGTTAGGTTTAGGGGTTAGTGTTAGGGTTAGGGTTAGGGTTAGGGTTAGGGTTAGGGTACGGGTTAGGGTACGGGTTAGGGTTAGGGCACGGGTTAGTGTTAGGGATAGGGTTAGGGTACGGGTTAGGGTTACGGTACGGGTTAGGGTTAGTGTTAGGTTTAGGATTAGGGTTAGGGTAAGGGTTAGGTTTAGGGTAAGGGTTAGGGTTAGGGTACAGTTTAAGGTACGGGTTAGGGTTAGGTTTAGGGTTAGGGTACGGGTTAGGGTTAGGTTTACGGTTAAGTTTAGGGTACGGGTTAGGGTTAGGGCTAGGTTTAGGGTTAGGGTACGGGTTAGGGTTAGGGTTAGGGTTAGTTTTAGCGTACGGGTTAGGGTTAGGGTTAGGGTTAGGGTTAGGGTTAGGGTACGGGTTAGGGTTAGGGTACGGGTTAGGGTTAGGTTTAGGGTTAGTGTTAGGGTTAGGGTTAGGAAATGGTTAGGGTTAGGGTTAGCGTTAGGGTTAGGGTACAGGTTAGGTTTAGGGTTAGGGTACGGGTTAGGGTACGGGTTAGGGTTAGGGTTTGGGGTTAGGAATTAGTGTTAGGGTTAGGCTTAGGGTTAGGGTTAGGATACGGGTTAGGGTACGGGTTAGGGTTAGTGCACGGGTTAGTGTTAGGTTTAGGGTTAGGGTTAGGGTTAGGGTACGGGTTAGGGTTAGGGTGTGGGTTAGGGTTAGGTTTAGGAATTAGGGTGAGGGTTAGGGTTAGGGTTAGGGTACGGGTTAGGATTAGGGTTAGGGTTAGGGTTAGGTTCAGGTTTAGGGGTTAGGTTTAGGGTTAGGTTTAGGGTAAGGGTACGGGTTAGGGTTAGGGTACGGGTTAGGTTTAGGGTACGGGTTAGGGTTAGGTTTAGGGTTAGAGTACGGGTTAGGGTTAGGGTTAGGTTTAGTGTTAGGGTACGGGTTAGGGTGAGGGTTAGGTACGGGTTAGGGTTAGGGTACGGGTTAGGGTAAGGGTACGGGGTAGGTTTAGGGTTAGGGTACGTGTTAGGGTTAGGGTTAGGGTTTAGGGTTCGGGTTCGGGTTAGGGTACGGGTTAGGGTTAGGGTACGGGTTAGGGTTAGGGTATGGGTACGGGTTAGGGTTAGGGTATGGGTTAGGGTTAGGGTTAGGTTTCGGGTTAGGGTTAGGGTTAGTGGTAGGTTAGGGTTAGGGTTAGGGTTAGGGTTAGTGTACGGGTTAGGGTTGGGGTACGGGTTAGGGTTAGGGTTAGGGTTAGGGTTAGGTTTAGCGTATGGGTTAGGGTTAGGGTTAGGCTTAGGTTTAGGGTTAGGGTACGGGTTAGTGTTAGGGTACGGGTTACGGTTAAGGTTAAGGTTAGGTTTAGGATTAGGGTTAGGGTACGGTTTAGGTTTCGGGTTAGGGTTAGTGTTAGGGTTAGGGTTAGGTTACGGGTTAGGGTTAGGGTTAGGGTTAGGGTACGTGGTAGTGTTAGGGTTAGGTTACAGGTAAGGGTTAGGTTACGGGTTAGGGTTAGGGTTGGGGTACGGGTTAGGGTTAGGGTTAGGTTTAGGTTTAGGTTTAGGGTTAGGGTTAGGGTATGGGTTAGGGTTAGGGTTAGGGGTTAGGCTTAGGGTTAGGGTTAGGGTTAGGGTTAGGGTACGGGTTATGGTTAGTGTTAGGGTTAGGGTTAGGGTCAGGGTTAGGGGTTAGGGTTAGCGTTAGGGTTAGGGTACGTGTTAGGGTTAGGGTACGGCTTAGGCTTAGGGTACTGTTTAAAGATAGTGTTAGGGTTAGGGTTAGCGTTAGGGTACGGGTTAGGGTTAGGGTTAGGGGTTAGGGTTAGAGTTAGGGTTAGGGTACGGGTTAGGGTTAGTGTACGGGTTAGGGTTAGGGTTAGGTTTAGAGTTAGGGTACGGGTTAGGGTTAGGGTACAGGTTAGGGTTAGGGTTAGGGTACGGGTTAGGGTTAGGTTTAGGGGTTAGGTTTATGGTTAGGGCACGGGTTAGGGTTAGGGTACGGGTTACGGTTAGGGTTAGGGTTAGGGTTAGGGTTAGGGTTAGGGTTAGGAAAGGGTTAGGGTTAGGGTTAGCGTTAGGGTTAGGGAACGGGTTAGGGTTAGGGTTAGGGTACGGGTTAGGGTTAGGGTTAGGGTTAGGGTTAGGGTTTAGGGTTAGGGGTTAGAGGTTAGTGTTAGGGTTAGGGTTAGGGTTTGGGTACGGGTTAGGGTACGGGTTAGGTTTAGGGCACGGGTTAGTGTTAGGGTTAGAGTCAGGGTTAGCGTTAGGGTACGGGTTAGGGTTAGGGTACGGGTAGGGGTACGGGTTAGTGTTAGGGTACGGGTTAGGGTTAGGGTTAGGGTTTAGGGTTAGGGTTTGTGTTAGGGTTAGGGTTAGGGTACGGGTTAGGGTTAGGGTACGGGTTAGGGTCAGGGTTAGGGGTTAGGGTTAGGGTTAGGGTTAGTGTACGGGTTAGGGTTAGTGTACGGGTTAGGTTTAGGGTACGGGTTAGGGTTAGGGATAGGGTACGGGTTAGGGTTAGGGTTAGGGTACGTGTTAGGGTTAGGGTTAGGGTTAGGGTTAGGGTTAGAGTTTAGGGTTAGGGATAGGGTTAGTGTTAGGATTAGGGTACGGGTTAGGGTACGGGTTAGGGTTAGGTTTAGGGTACGGGTTATGGTTAGGGTTAGGTTTAGGGTTAGGGTTAGGGTTAGGGTACGGGATAGGGTAGGAAAGGGTTAGGGTTAGGGTTAGGGTTAGGGTTAGGGTACGGGTTAGGGTTAGGGTTAGGGTACGGTTAGGGTTAGGGATAGGGTTAAGGTTAGGGGTTAGGGGTTATTTTTAGGGTTAGGGTTAGGGTTAGGTTTAGGGTTAGGGTACAGGTTAGGGTACGGGTTAGGGTTAGGGCACGGGTTAGTGTTAGGGATAGGGTTAGGGTTAGGGTTAGGGTACGGGTTAGGGTTAGTGTTAGAGTTAGGGTTAGGGGTCAGGGTTAGGGGTTAGGGTTAGGTTTAGGGTTAGGGTACGGGTTAGGGTTAGTGTTAGGTTACGGGTTAGGGTTAGGGTACTGGTTAAGGTTAGGGTTAGGGTTAGGGTTAGCGTTAGGGTACGGGTTAGGGTTAGGTTTAGGGTACTGGTTAGGGTTAGGGTACGGGTTAGGGTTAGGGTACGGGTTAGGGTTAGGGGTAGGGTACGTGTTAGGGTTAGGGTACGTGTTAGGGTTAGGGTTAGGTTTAGTGTTAGGGTACGGGTTAGTGTTAGGGTACAGGTTAGGGTTAGGGTTAGGGTACGGGTTAGGGTTAGGTTTAGGGGTTAGGGTTACGGTTAGGGCACGGGTTAGGGTTAGGGTAAGGGTTAGTGTTAGGGTTAGTGTTAGGGTTAGGAAAGTGTTAGGGTTAGGGTTAGCGTTAGGGTTAGGGAACGGGTTAGGGTTAGGGTTAGGGTACGGGTTAGGGTACGGGTTAGGGTTAGGGTTAGGGCACGGGTTAGGGTTAGGGTACGGATTAGGGTTAGGGTTAGGGGACGGGTTATGGTTCGGGTTAGGTTTAGGGTTAGGGTTAGGGTTAGGGTACGGGTTAGGGTTAGGAAAGGGTTAGGGTTAGGGGTAGCGTTAGGGTTAGGGTACGGGTTAGGGTTAGGGTTAGGGTACGGTTAGGGTTAGGGTTGGGGTTAGGGTTAGGGGATAGGGGTTAGTGTTAGGTTAGGGTTAGGGTTAGGGTTAGGGTACGGGTTAGGGTACGGGTTAGGGTTAGGGTTAGGGGTTAGGGTTAGGGTTTGGGTTAGGGTTAGGGTTAGGGTACGGGTTAGGGTTAGGGTTAGGGTTAGGGTCAGGTTTAGGGGTTAGGGTTAGTGTTAGGGTTAGGGTACGGGTTAGGGTTAGTGTACGGGTTAGGTTTAGGGTACGGGTTAGGGTTAGGGATAGGGTACGGGTTAAGGTTAGGGTTAGGGTACGTGTTAGGGTTAGGGTTAGGGTTAGGGTTCGGGTTATGGTTATGGTTAGAGGTTAGGGTTAGGGATAGGGTTAGGGTTAGGATTAGGGTACGGGTTAGGGTACGGGTTAGGGTTAGGTTTAGGGTTAGGGTATGGATTAGGGTTAGGGTTAGGGTACGTTTTAGGGTTAGGGTTAGGGTACGGGTTAGGGTTAGGGTACTGTTTAGGGTTAGGGTTAGGTTTAGGGTTAGGGTACGGGTTAGGGTTAGGGTTAGGGTACGGGTTAGGGTTAGGGTTAGGGTTAGGGTACGGGTTAGGGTTAGGGTTAGGGTACGGGTTAGGGTTAGGGTACGGGTTAGGTTTAGGGTTAGGGTTAGGGTTAGTGTTATGGTTAGGGTACGGGTTAGGGTTAGGGTTAGGGTAAGGGTTAGGGTTAGGGTACGGGTTAGGTTTAGGGTTAGGGGACGGGTTATGGTTCGGGTTAGGTTTAGGTTTAGGGTTAGGGTTAGGGTACGGGTTAGGGTTAGGAAGGGTTAGGGTTAGGGTACGGGTTAGGGTTAGGTTTAGGGTTAGAATACGGGTTAGGGTTAGGGTTAGGGTTAGTGTTAGGGTACGGGTTAGGGTGAGGGTTAGGTACGGGTTAGGGTTAGGGTACGGGTTAGGGTAAGGGTACGGGGTAGGTTTAGGGTTAGGGTACGTGTTAGGGTTAGGGTTAGGGGTTAGGGTTAGGGTTAGGGTTAGGGTACGGGTTAGGGTTAGGGTACGGGTTAGGGTTAGGTTTAGGGTACGGGTTAGGGTTAGGGTACGGGTTAGGGTTAGGGTTAGGGTTTGGGTTAGGGTTAGGGTTAGTGGTTAGGCTTAGGGTTAGGGTTAGGGTTAGGGTTAGGGTTAGTGTACGGGTTAGGGTTAGGGTACGGGTTAGGGTTAGGGTTAGGGTTAGGTTTAGGTTTAGCGTACGGGTTAGGGTTAGGGTTAGGCTTAGGTTTAGGGTTAGGGTACGGGTTAGGGTTAGGGTACGGGTTATGGTTAGGGTTAGGGTTAGGTTTAGGATTAGGGTTAGGGTACCGTTTAGGTTTCGGGTTAGGGTTAGGGTTAGGATTAGGGTTAGGTTACGGGTTAGGTTTAGGTTTAGGGTTAGGGTACGTGGTAGTGTTAGGGTTAGGTTACAGGTAAGGGTTAGGGTACGGGTTAGGGTTAGGGTTAGGGTACGTGTTAGGGTTAGGGTTAGGGGTTAGGGTTAGAGTTAGGGTTAGGGTACGGGTTAGGGTTAGGGTACGGGTTAGGGTTAGGTTTAGGGTTAGGTTTAGGGTTAGGGTACGGGTTAGGGTTAGGGTACAGGTTAGGGTTAGTGTTAGGGTACGGGTTAGGGTTAGGTTTAGGTGTTAGGTTTATGGTTAGGGCACGGTTTAGGGTTAGGGTACGGGTTACGGTTAGGGTTAGGGTTAGGGTTAGGGTTAGGGTTAGGGTTAGGAAAGGGTTAGGGTTAGGGTTAGCGTTAGGGTTAGGGAACGGGTTAGGGTTAGGGTTAGGGTACGGGTTAGGGTTAGGGTTAGGGTTAGGGTTAGGGTTAGGGTTTGGGTTAGAGGTTAGGGTTAGGGATAGGGTTAGGGTTAGGATTAGGGTACGGGTTAGGGTACGGGTTAGGGTTAGGTTTAGGGTTAGGGTATGGATTAGGGTTAGGGTTAGGGTACGTTTTAGGGTTAGGTTTAGGGTACGGGTTACGGTTAGGGTACTGTTTAGGGTTAGGGTTAGGTTTAGGGTTAGGGTACGGGTTAGGGTTAGGGTTAGGGTACGGGTTAGGGTTAGGGTTAGGGTTAGGGTACGGTTTAGGTTTAGGGTTAGGGTACGGGTTAGGGTTAGGGTACGGGTTAGGTTTAGGGTTAGGGTTAGGGTTAGTTTCAGGGTTAGGGTACGGGTTAGGGTTAGGGTTAGGGTACGGGTTAGGGTTAGGGTACGGGTTAGGGTTAGGGTTAGGGTAGGGGTTAGGGTTAGGGTTAGGGTTAGGGTTAGGGGACGGGTTATGGTTCGGGTTAGGTTTAGGGTTAGGGTTAGTGTTAGGGTACGGGTTAAGTTTAGGAAAGGGTTAGGGTTAGGAGTAGCGTTAGGGTTAGGGTACGGGTTAGGGTTAGGGTTAGGGTACGGTTAGGGTTAGGGTTGGGGTTAGGGTTAGGGGTTAGGGTTTAGTGTTAGGGTTAGGGTTAGGGTTAGGGTACGGGTTAGGGTACGGGTTAGGGTTAGGGCACGGGTTAGTGTTAGGGATAGGGTTAGGGTTAGGGTACGGGTTAGGGTTAGGGTACGGGTTAGGGTTAGTGTTAGGGTTAGGATTAGGGTTAGGGTACGGGTTAGGTTTAGGGTAAGGGTGAGGGTTAGGGTACAGTTTAAGGTACGGGTTAGGGTTAGGGTTAGGTTTAGGGTTAGGGTACGGGTTAGGGTTAGGGTTAGCGTTAGGGTACGGGTTAGGGTTAGGGTTAGGGTACGGATTAGGGTTAGGCTTAGGTTTATGGTACGGGTTAGGGTTAGGGTACGGGTTAGGGTTAGAGTTAGGGTACAGTTTAGGGTTAGGGTTAGGGGTTAGGGTTAGGGTTAGGGTTAGGGTACGGGTTAGGGTTAGGGTACGGGTTAGGGTTAGGGTACGGGTTAGGGTTAGGCTTAGGTTTAGGGTACGGGTTAGGGTTAGGGTACGGGTTAGGGTTAGAGTTAGGGTACAGTTTAGGGTTAGGTTTAGGGGTTAGGGTTAGGGTTAGGGTTAGGGTTAGGGTTAGTGTACGGGTTAGGGTTAGGTTACGGGTTAGGGTTAGGGTTAGGGTTAGGGTTAGCGTACGGGTTATTGTTCGGTTAATTTTAGGATTAGGGTTAGGGTACGGGTAAGTGTTAGGGTACGGGTTAGGGTTAGGGTTAGTGTTAGGGTTAGGGTTAGGAATTATTAGGGTTAGGGTTAGCATTAGGGTTAGGGTACGGGTTAGGGTTAGGGCTAGGGTACGGATTAGGGTTAGGGTTAGGGTTAGGGGTTAGGGGTTAGTGTTAGGGTTAGGGTTAGGGTTAGGGTACGGGTAAGGGTTAGGGTACGGGTTAGGGTTTTCGTACGGGTTAGGTTTAGGGTAAGGATTAGGGTTAGTGTTAGGGTTAGGGTACAGGTTAGGGTAGGGGTAGGGTACGGGTTAGGGTTAGGGTTAGTGTTAGTGTAAGGGTTATGGTTAGGGTTAGGTTTAGGGTTAGGTTTAGGTTAGGGTACTGTTTAGGGTTAGAGTTAGGGTACGGGTTAGGGTTAGGGTTAGGGTACGGGTTAGGGTTAGGGTTAGGGTTAGGGTTAGCGTTAGGGTACGGGTTAGGGTTAGGGTTAGGGTACGGTTTAGGGTTAGGGTTAGGGTTAGGTTTAGGGTACGGGTTATTGTTAGTGTTAGGGTAGGGGTTAGGTTTAGGGTTAGGGTTAGGTTTAGGGTACGGGTTATGGTTAGGGTTAGGGTTAGGGTCACGGTACGGGTTAGGGTTAGTGTTAGGGTTAGGGTTAGTGTCAGGTTTCGGGGTTAGGGTTAGGGTTAGGGTTAGTGTACCGGTTAGGGTTAGGGTTAGGGTACGGGTTAGGGTTAGGGTCCTGGTTAGGGTTAGGGTTTGGTTAGGGTTAGGGTGCGGTTTAGGGTTCGCGTTACGGTTAGGTTTAGGGTTAGGTTTAGGGTACGGGTTAGGGTTAGGGTTAGGGTTAGGTTACGGGTTAGGGTACGTGTTAGGGTTAGGGTGAGGGTTAGGGTTAGGGTTAGGGTTAGAGTTTAGGGTTAGGGATAGTGTTAGGGTAGGATTAGGGTATGGGTTAGGGTACAGGTTAGGGTTAGGGTTAGGGTTATCGTTAGGGTACGGGTTAGGGTTAGGGTTAGGGTACGTTTTAGGGTTAGGGTACGGTTTAGGGTTAATTTTAGGTTTAGGGACGGGTTAGGGTTAGGTTACGGGTTAGCGTTAGGGTTAGGGTACGGGTTAGGGTAGGGTACTGTTTAGGGTTAGGGTTAGGTTTCGGGTTAGGGTACGGGTTAGGGTTAGGGTTAGGGTAGGGGTTAGGGTTAGGGTTAGGGTTACGGTACGGGTTAGGTTTAGGGTTAGGGTACGGGTTAGGGTTAGGGTTAGTGTACGGGTTAGGGTTAGGGTTAGGGGTTAGTTTTAGGGTTAGGGTTAGGGTTAGGGTTAGGGTACGGGTTAGGGTTAGTGTTAGGGTTTGGTTTAGGGTCAGGGTTAGTGGTTAGGGTTAGGGTTAGAGGTTAGGTTTAGGGTACGTGTTAGGGTTAGGGTTAGGGTATGGGTTACGGTTAGGTTACTGGTTAAGGTTAGGGTTAGAGTTAGGGTTAGCGTTAGGGTACGGGTTAGGGTTAGGGTTAGGGTACTGGTTAGTGTTAGGGTACGGGTTAGAGTTAGGGTACGGGTTAGGGTTAGGGTTAGGGCACGTGTTAGGGTTAGGGTTAGGGGTTAGGGTTAGGGTTAGGGTACGGGTTAGCGTTAGGGTACAGTTTAGGTTTAGGGTTAGGGTGCGTGTTAGTGTTAGGTTTAGGAGTTAGGGTTAGGGTTAGCGCACGGGTTAGTGTTAGGGTACGGGTTAGGGTTAGGTTACGGGTTAGGGTTAGGGTTAGGGTTAAGGTTAGGGTTAGGTTACGTGTTAGGGTTAGGGTTAGGGGTTAGGCGTTAGTGTTAGGGTTAGGGTTAGGGTTAGGGTACGGGTAGGGTTAGGGCACGGGTTAGTGTTAGGGTTAGGGTTAGGGTTAGCCTTAGGGTACGGGTTAGGGTTAGGGTACGGGTTAGGGTACGGGTTAGGGTTAGGGTACGGGTTAGGGTTAGGGTTAGGGGTTAGGGTTAGGGTTAGGGTTAGGGTTAGGGTTCGGGTTAGGGTTAGGGTTAGGGTTAGGGTCAGGGTTAGGGGTTAGGGTTAGGGTTAGTTTACGGGTTAGGGTTAGTGTACGGGTTAGGTTTAGGGTACGGGTTAGGTTTAGGGATAGGGTACGGGTTAGGGTTAGGGTTAGGGTACGTGTTAGTGTTAGGGTTAGGGTTAGGGTTAGGGTTAGAGGTTAGGGTTAGGGATAGGGTTAGGGTTAGGATTAGGGTACGGGTTAGGGTACATGTTAGGGTTAGGTTTAGGGTTAGGGTATTGGTTAGGGTTAGGGTTAGGGTAGGTTTTAGGGTTAGGGTTAGGGTACGGGTTAGGGTTAGGGTACTGTTTAGGGTTAGGTTTAGGTTTAGGGTTAGTGTACGGGATAGGGTTAGGGTTAGGGTACGGGTTAGGGTTAGGGTTAGGGGTTAGGGATTAGTGTTAGGGTTAGGGTTAGGGTTAGGGTTAGGGTACGGGTTAGTGTTAGGGTACGGGTTATGATTTTGGTACGGGTTAGGTTAAGGGTAAGTGTTAGGGTTAGTGTTAGGGTTAGGATACAGGTTAGGGTTAGGTTTAGGGTACGGGTTATGGTTAGGGTTAGGGTTAGTGTTAGGGTAAGGGTTATGGTTAGGGTTAGGTTTAGGGTTAGGGTTAGGATTAGGGTACGGGTTAGGGTTAGAGTTAGGGTACGGGGTAGGGTTAGGGTACGGGTTAGGGTTAGGGTTAGGGTTAGGGTTAGCGTTAGGGTATGGGTTAGGGTTAGGGTTAGGGTACGGGTTAGGGTTTGGGTTAGGGTTAGGGTTAGGGTACGGGTTATGGTTAGTGTTAGGGTAGGGTTAGTGTTAGTGTTAGGGTTAGTGTACGGGTGAGGGTTAGGGTTAGGGTACGGGTTAGGGTTAGGGTCCTGTTTAGGGTTAGGGTTTGGTTAGGGTTAGGGTGCGGTTTAGGGTTCGGGTTACGGTTAGGGTTAGGGTTAGGGTTAGGGTACGGGTTAGGGTTAGGGTTAGGGTTAGGTTACGGGTTAGGGTACGTGTTAGGGTTAGGGTGAGGGTTAGGGTTAGGGTTAGGGTTAGAGGTTAGGGTTAGGGATAGGGTTAGGGTTAGGATTAGGGTACGGGTTAGGGTACAGTTTAGGGTTAGGGTTAGGGTTATCGTTAGGGTATGGGTTAGGGTTAGGGTTAGGGTAGGTTTTAGGGATAGGGTACGGTTTAGGGTTAAGTTTAGGGTTAGGGTACGGGTTAGGGTTAGGGTACGGGTTAGCGTTAGGGTTAGGGTACGGGTTAGGGTTAGGGTACTGTTTAGGGTTAGGGTTAGGTTTCGGGTTAGGGTACGGGTTAGGGTTAGGGTTAGGGTACGGGTTAAGGTTAAGGTTAGGGTTAGGGTTAGGGTTAGGGTACGGGTTAGGTTTAGGGTTAGGGTTAGGGTTAGGGTTAGGGTTAGTGTACGGGTTAGGGTTAGGGTTAGGGGTTAGTGTTAGGTTTAGGGTTAGGGTTAGGGTTAGGGTTAGGGTTAGGGTACGGGTTAGGGTTAGTGTTAGTGTTAGGGTTCGGTTTAGGGTCAGGGTTAGGGGTTAGGGTTAGGGTTAGAGTTAGGGTTAGGGTACGTGTTAGGGTTAGGGTTAGAGTATGGGTTAGGGTTAGGGTACTGGTTAAGGTTAGGGTTAGGGTTAGGGTTAGCGTTAGGGTACGGGTTAGGGTTAGGGTTAGGGTACTGGTTAGGGTTAGGATACGGGTTAGGGTTAAGGTACGGGTTAGGGTTAGGGTTAGGGTACATGTTAGGGTTAGGGTTAGGTGTTAGGGTTAGGGTTAGGTTTAGGGTTATGGTACGGGTTAGGGTTAGGGTTAGGGTTAGGGTTAGGGTTAGGGTACGGGATAGGGTTAGTGTACAGGTTAGGGTTAGGGTTAGGGTACGGGTTAGGGTTAGGTTTAGGAGTTAGGGTTAGGGTTAGCACACGGGTTAGGGTTAGGGTACGGGTTAGGGTTAGGGTTAGGTTTAGGGTTAGGGTTAGGAAAGGGTTAGGGTTAGGGTTAGCGTTAGGGTTAGGGTACGGGTTAGGGTTAGGGTTAGGGTTAGGGTTAGGGTTAGGGTTAGAGTTAGGGTACAGTTTAGGGTTAGGGTTAGGGGTTAGGGTTAGGGTTAGGGTTAGGGTTAGGGTTAGGGTTAGTGTACGGTTTAGGGTTAGGGTACGGGTTAGGGTTAGAGTTAGGGTTAGGGTTAGCGTACGGGTTATTGTTCGGTTAGGTTTAGGATTAGGGTTAGGGTACGGGTAAGGGTTAGGTTACGGGTTAGGGTTAGGGTTAGTGTTAGGGTTAGGGTTAGGAAAGGATTAGGGTTAGGGTAAGCGTTAGGGTTAGGGTACGGGTTAGGGTTAGGGCTAGGGTACGGGTTAGGGTTAGGGTTAGGGTTAGGGGTTAGGGGTTAGTGTTAGGGTTAGGGTTAGGGTTAGGGTTAGGGTTAGGGTTAGGGTACGGGTAAGGGTTAGGGTACGGGTTAGGGTTTTGGTACGGGTTAGGTTTAGGGTAAGGGTTAGGGTTAGTGTTAGGGTTAGGGTACAGGTTAGGGTAGGGTTAGGGTACGGGTTAGGGTTAGGGTTAGGGTTAGTGTTAGGGTAAGGGTTATGGTTAGGGTTAGGTTTAGGGTTAGGGTTAGGTTAGGGTACGGTTTAGGGTTAGAATTAGGGTACGGGTTAGGGTTAGGGTACGGGTTAGGGTACGGGTTAGGGTTAGGGTTAGCGTTAGGGTACGGGTTAGGGTTAGGGTTAGGGTACGGGTTAGGGTTGGGGTTAGGGTTAGGGTTAGGTTACGGGTTATTTTTAGGGTTAGGGTAGGGGTTAGGTTTAGGGTTAGGGTTAGGTTTAGGGTACGGGTTATGGTTAGGGTTA
This sequence comes from Urocyon cinereoargenteus, assembly GCA_032313775.1. Taxonomy (NCBI): domain Eukaryota; kingdom Metazoa; phylum Chordata; class Mammalia; order Carnivora; family Canidae; genus Urocyon; species Urocyon cinereoargenteus. The sequence continues at coordinate 72,934,634 of JAVLSZ010000011.1, read as the reverse complement.
GGGTTAGGTTCACGGTACGGGTTAGGGTTAGTGTTAGGGTTAGGGTTAGTGTCAGGTTTCGGGTTTAGGGTTAGGGTTAGGGTTAGTGTACGGGTTAGGGTTAGGGTTAGGGTACGGGTTAGGGTTAGGGTCCTGGTTAGGGTTAGGGTTTGGTTAGGTTTAGGGTGCGGTTTAGGATTCGCGTTACGGTTAGGTTTAGGGTTAGGTTTAGGGTACGGGATAGGGTTAGGGTTAGGGTACGGGTTAGGGTTAGGGTTAGGGTTAGGGTACGGGTTAGGGTTAGGGTACGGGTTAGGGTTAGGGTTAGGGTACGGGTTAGGTTTAGGGTACGGGTTAGGTTTAGGGTTAGCGTTAGGGTTAGTGTTAGGGTTAGGGTACGGGTTAGGGTTAGGGTACGGGTTAGGGTTAGGGTACGGGTTAGGGTTAGGGTTAGGGTACTGGTTAGGGTTAGGGTTAGGCTTAGGGTTAGTGTACGGGTAATGGTTAGGGTTAGGTTTAAGGTTAGGGTTAGGGTTAGGGTACGGGTTAGGGTTAGGAAAGGGTTAGGGTTAGGGTTAGAGTTAGGGTACAGGTTAGGTTTAGGGTTAGGGTTAGGGTTAGGTTACGGTTTAGGGTTAGGTTTTGGGTTAGGATTAGGGTACGGGGTAGGGTTAGGGTTAGGGTACGGGTTAGGATTAGGGTACGGGTTAAGGTTAGGGTTAGGGTATGGGTTAGGGTTAGGGTTAGGGTACATGTTATGGTTAGGGTTAGGGTTAGCGTTAGGGTTAGGTTTAGAGGTTAGGGTTAGGGATAGGGTTAGGGATAGGATTAGGGTACGGGTTAGGGTACGGGTTAGGGTTAGGGATAGGGTTAGGGTATGGGTTAGGGTTAGGGTTAGGGTACGTTTTAGGGTTAGGGTACGTTTTAGGGTTAGGGTTAGGGTTAAGGTACGGGTTAGGGTTAGGGTACGGGTTAAGGTTAGGGTTAGGGTACGGGTTAGGTTTAGGGTACTGTTTTGGGTTAGGGTTCGGTTTAGGGTTAGAGAACCGGTTAGGGTTAGGGTTAGGGTACGTGTTAGGGTTAGGGATAGGGTTAGGGTAGGGTACCGGTTAGGGTTAGGGCTAGGGTACGGGTTAGGGTTAGGGTACGGGTTAGGTTTAGGGTTAGGGTTCGGGATAGTGTTAGGGTTAGGGTACGGGTTAGGGTTAGGGTTAGGGTACGGGTTAGGGTTAGGGTACGGGTTAGGGTTAGGGTACGGGTTAGGGTTAGGGTTAGGGTTAGGGTTAGGGTAGCATTAGGGTACGTGTTAGGGTTAGAGTTAGGTTTAGGGTTAGGTTTAGGGTACGGGTTAGGGTACGGGTTAGGGTTAGGGTACTGGTTTGGGTTAGGGTACGGGTTAGGGTTAGGGTTAGGGTTAGGGTTAGGGTTAGTGTTAGGGGTTAGGGTTAGGGTTAGGGTTAGAGGTTAGTGTTAGTGTTAGGGCACGGGTTAGGGTTAGTGTACGGGTACGGGTTAGGTTTAGGGTTAGGGTTAGTGTTAGTGTTAGGAAAGGGTTAGGGTTAGGGTTAGCGTTAGGGTTAGGGTACGGGTTAGGGTTACGTTTAGGGTACGGGTTAGGGTTAGGGTTAGGGTTAGGGTTAGGGGTTAGGTGTTAGTGTTAGGGTTAAAGTTAGGGTTAGGTTACGGGTTAGGGTTAGGGTTAGGGGTTAGGGTTAGGGTTAGGGTTAGGGTTAGGGTACGGGTTAGGGTTAGGGTACGGGTTAGGGTTAGAGTTAGGGTACGGGTTAGTGTTAGGGTTAGGGTTTCGGGTTAGGGTTAGGGTTAGGGTTAGGGTTAGGGTTAGGGTTAGTGTACGGGTTAGGGTTAGGGTACGGGTTATGGTTAGGGTTAGGGTTAGGATTAGCGTACGGGTTAGGGTTAGGGTTAGGGTTAGGTTTAGGATTAGGGTTAGGGTACGGGTAAGGGTTAGGGTACGGGTTAGGGTTAGGGTTAGTGTTAGGGTTAGGGTTAGGAAAGGATTAGGGTTAGGGTTAGCGTTAGGGTTACGGTACGGGTTAGGGTTAGGGTTAGGGTACGGGTTAGGGTGTGGGTTAGGGTTAGGGGTTAGGGGTTAGGGGTTATTGTTATGGTTAGGGTTAGGGTTAGGGTACGGGTTAGAGTTAGGGTACGGGTTATGGTTTTGGTACGGGTTAGGTTTAGGGTAAGGGTTAGGGTTAGTGTTAGGGTTAGGGTACAGGATAGGGTTAGGTTTAGGGTACGGGTTAGGGTTAGGGTTAGTGTTAGGGTAAGGGTTATGGTTAGGGTTAGGTTTAGGTTTAGGGTTAGGGTTAGGGTACGGGTTAGGGTTAGGGTTAGGGTACGGGTTAGGGTTAGGGTTAGGGTTAGGGTTAGGGTACGGGTTATGGTTAGTGTTAGGGTAGGGTTAGTGTTAGTGTTAGGGTTAGTTTACGGGTGAGGGTTAGGGTTAGGGTACGGGTTAGGGTTAGGGTCCTGGTTAGGGTTAGGGTTTGGTTAGGGTTAGGGTGCGGTTTAGGGTTCGGGTTACGGTTAGGGTTAGGGTTAGGGTTAGGGTACGGGTTAGGGTTAGGTTTAGGGTTAGGTTACGATTTAGGGTACGTGTTAGGGTTAGGGTGAGGGTTAGGTTTAGGGTTAGGGTTAGAGGTTAGGTTTAGGGATAGGGTTAGGGTTAGGATTAGGGTACGGGTTAGGGTACAGGTTAGGGTTAGGGTTAGGGTTATCGTTAGGGTAGGGGTTAGGGTTAGGGTTAGGGTACGTTTTAGGGTTAGGGTACGGTTTAGTGTTAAGTTTAGGGTTAGGGTACGGGTTAGGTTTAGGGTACGGGTTAGCGTTAGGGTTAGGGTACGGGTTTGGGTTAGGGTACTGTTTAGGGTTAGGGTTAGGTTTCGGGTTAGGGTACGGGTTAGGGTTAGGGTTAGGGTACGGGTTAAGGTTAGGGTTAGGGTTAGGTTTAGGGTACGGGTTAGGGTTAGGGTTAAGGTACGGGTTAGGGTTAGGGTTAGTGTACGGTTTAGGGTTAGGGTTAGGGGTTAGTGTTAGGGTTAGGGTTAGGGTTAGGGTTAGGGTTAGGGTACGGGTTAGGATTAGTGTTAGGGTTAGGTTTAGGGTCAGGGTAAGGGGTTAGGGTTAGGGTTAGAGTTAGGGTTAGGGTACGTGTTAGGGTTAGGGTTAGAGTATGGGTTAGGGTTAGGGTACTGGTTAAGGTTAGGGTTAGGTTTAGGGTTAGCGTTAGGGTACTGTTTAGGGTTAGGGTTAGGGTACTGGTTAGGTTTAGGGTACGGTTTAGGGTTAGGGTACGGGTTAGGGTTAGGGTTAGGGTACGTGTTAGGGTTAGGGTTAGGGGTTAGGGTTAGGGTACGGTTTAGGGTTAGGGTACGGGTTAGGGTTAGGGTTAGGGTTAGGGTTAGGGTACGGGATAGGGTTAGGGTACAGGTTAGGGTTAGGGTTAGGGTACGGGTTAGGGTTAGGTTTAGGAGTTAGGGTTAGGGTTAGCGCACGGGTTAGGGTTAGGGTACGGGTTAGTGTTAGGGTTAGGGTTAGGGTTAGGGTTAGGAAAGGGTTAGGGTTAGCGTTAGGGTTAGGGTACGGGTTAGGGTTAGGGTTAGGGTTAGGGTTAGGGGTTAGGCGTTAGTGTTAGGGTTAGGGTTAGCGTTAGGGTACGGGTAGGGTTAGGGCACGGGTTAGTGTTAGGGTTAGGGTTAGGGTTAGCGTTAGGGTACGGGTTAGGGATAGGGTACGGTTTAGGGTACGGGTTAGGGTTAGGGTACGGGTTAGGGTTAGGGTTAGTGGTTAGGGTTAGGGTTAGGGTTAGGGTGAGGGTTAGGGTTAGGGTACGGGTTAGGGTTAGGGTACGGGATAGGTTTAGGGATAGGGTACGGGTTAGGGTTAGGGTTAGGGTACGTGTTAGGGTTAGGGTTAGGGTTAGGTTTAGGGTTAGAGTTTAGGGTTAGGGATAGGGTTAGTGTTAGGATTAGGGTACGGGTTAGGGTACGGGTTAGGTTTAGGTTTAGGGTTAGGGTATGGGTTAGGGTTAGGGTTAGGGTACGTTTTAGGGTTAGGGTTAGGGTTAGGGTTAGGGTTAGGGTTAGGGTTAGCATTAGGGTACGGGTTACGGTTAGTGTTAGGGTTAGGGTTTGGGTTAGGGTTAGGGTACGGGTTAGGGTTAGGGTACGGGTTAGGGTTAGGGTACGGGTTAGGGTTAGGGTACGGATTAGGGTTAGGCTTAGGTTTATGGTACGGGTTAGGGTTAGGGTACGGGTTAGGGTTAGAGTTAGGGTATAGTTTAGGGTTAGGGTTAGGGGTTAGGGTTAGGGTTAGGGTTAGGGTACGGGTTAGGGTTAGGGTACGGGTTAGGGTTAGGGTACGGGTTAGGGTTAGGGTACGGATTAGGGTTAGGCTTAGGTTTAGGGTACGGGTTAGGGTTAGGGTACGGGTTAGGGTTAGAGTTAGGGTACAGTTTAGGGTTAGGTTTAGGGGTTAGGGTTAGGGTTAGGGTTAGGGTTAGGGTTAGTGTACGGGTTAGGGTTAGGGTACGGGTTAGGGTTAGGGTTAGGGTTAGGGTTAGCGTACGGGTTATTGTTCGGTTAGGTTTAGGATTAGGGTTAGGGTACGGGTAAGGGTTAGGGTACGGGTTAGGGTTAGGGTTAGTGTTAGGGTTAGGGTTAGGAAAGGATTAGGGTTAGGGTTAGCGTTAGGGTTAGGGTACGGTTTAGGGTTAGGGCTAGGGTACGGGTTAGGGTTAGGTTTAGGGTTAGGGGTTAGGGGTTAGTGTTAGGGTTAGGGTTAGGGTTAGGGTACGGGTAAGGGTTAGGGTACGGGTTAGGGTTTTCGTACGGGTTAGGTTTAGGGTAAGGGTTAGGGTTAGTGTTAGGGTTAGGGTACAGGTTAGGGTAGGGGTAGGGTAAGGGTTAGGGTTAGGGTTAGGGTTAGTGTTAGGGTAAGGGTTATGGTTAGGGTTAGGTTTAGGGTTAGGGTTAGGTTAGGGTACGGTTTAGGGTTAGAGTTAGGGTATGGGTTAGGGTTAGGGTACGGGTTAGGGTTAGGGTTAGGGTTAGGGTTAGCGTTAGGGTACGGGTTAGGGTTAGGGTTAGGGTACGGGTTAGGGTTAGGGTTAGGGTTAGGGTTAGGGTACGGGTTATTGTTAGTGTTAGGTTAGGGGTTAGGTTTAGGGTTAGGGTTAGGTTTAGGGTACGGGTTATGGTTAGGGTTAGGGTTAGGGTCACGGTACGGGTTAGGGTTAGTGTTAGGGTTAGGGTTAGTGTCAGGTTTCGGGGTTAGGGTTAGGGTTAGGGTTAGTGTACGGGTTAGGGTTAGGGTTAGGGTACGGGTTAGGGTTAGGGTCCTTGTTAGGGTTAGGGTTTGGTTAGGGTTAGGGTGCGGTTTAGGGTTCGCGTTACTGTTAGGTTTAGGGTTAGGTTTAGGGTACGGGTTAGGGTTAGGGTTAGGGTTAGGTTACGGGTTAGGGTACGTGTTAGGGTTAGGGTGAGGGTTAGGGTTAGGGTTAGGGTTAGAGTTTAGGGTTAGGGATAGGGTTAGGGTAGGATTAGGGTATGGGTTAGGGTACAGGTTAGGGTTAGGGTTAGGGTTATCGTTAGGGTACGGGTTAGGGTTAGGGTTAGGGTACGTTTTAGGGTTAGGGTACGGTTTAGGGTTAAGTTTAGGTTTAGGGACGGGTTAGGGTTAGGGTACGGGTTAGCGTTAGGGTTAGGGTACGGGTTCGGGTAGGGTACTGTTTAGGGTTAGGGTTAGGGGTTAGGGTTAGGGTTAGAGTTAGGTTTAGGGTACGTGTTAGGGTTAGGGTTAGTGTATGGGTTACGGTTAGGTTACTGCTTAAGGTTAGGGTTAGGGTTAGGGTTAGCGTTAGGGTACGGGTTAGGGTTAGGGTTAGGGTACTGGTTAGTGTTAGGGTACGGGTTTGAGTTAGGGTACGGGTTAGGGTTAGGGTTAGGGCACGTGTTAGGGTTAGGGTTAGGGTTAGGGTACGGGTTAGGGTTAGGGTTAGGGTTAGGTTTAGGGTTAGGAAAGGGTTAGGGTTAGGGTTAGCGTTAGGGTTAGGGTACGGGTTAGGGTTAGGGTTAGGGTTAGGGTTAGGGGTTAGGCGTTAGTGTTAGGGTTAGGGTTAGGGTTAGGGTACGGGTAGGGTTAGGGCACGGTTAGTGTTAGGGTTAGGGTTAGGGTTAGCGTTAGGGTACGGGTTAGGGTTAGGGTACGGGTTAGTGTACGGGTTAGGGTTAGGGTACGGGTTAGGGTTAGGGTTAGGGGTTAGGGTTAGGGTTAGGGTTAGGGTTAGGGTACGGGTTAGGGTTAGGGTTAGGGTTAGGGTCAGGGTTAGGGGTTAGGGTTAGGGTTAGGTTACGGGTTAGGGTTAGTGTACGGGTTAGGTTTAGGGTACGGGTTAGGTTTAGGGATAGGGTACGGGTTAGGGTTAGGGTTAGGGTACGTGTTAGTGTTAGGGTTAGGGTTAGGGTTAGGGTTAGAGGTTAGGGTTAGGGATAGGGTTAGGGTTAGGATTAGGGTACGGGTTAGGGTACATGTTAGGGTTAGGTTTATGGTTAGGGTATTGGTTAGGGTTAGGGTTAGGGTAGGTTTTAGGGTTAGGGTTAGGGTACGGGTTAGGGTTAGGGTACTGTTTAGCGTTAGGTTTAGGTTTAAGGTTAGGGTACGGGATAGGGTTAGGTTTAGAGTACGGGTTAGGGTTAGGGTTAGGGGTTAGGGGTTAGTGTTAGGGTTAGGGTTAGGGTTAGGGTTAGGTTACGGGTTAGGGTTAGGGTACGGGTTATGGTTTTGGTACGGGTTAGGTTAAGGGTAAGTGTTAGGGTTAGTGTTAGTGTTAGGGTACAGGTTAGGGTTAGGTTTAGGGTACGGGTTAGGGTTAGGGTTAGGGTTAGTGTTAGGGTAAGGGTTATGGTTAGGGTTAGGTTTAGGGTTAGGGTTAGGGTTAGGGTACGGGTTAGGGTTAGAGTTAGGGTACGGGTTAGGGTTAGGGTACGGGTTAGGGTTAGGGTTAGGGTTAGGGTTAGCGTTAGGGTACGGGTTAGGGTTAGGTTTAGGGTACGTGTTAGGGTTAGGGTTAGGGGTTAGGGTTAGGATTAGGTTTAGGGTTAGGGTACGGGTTAGGGTTAGGGTTAGGGTTAGGGTTAGGGTTAGGGTACGGGATAGGGTTAGGGTACAGGTTAGGGTTAGGGTTAGGGTACGGGTTAGGGTTAGGTTTAGGAGTTAGGGTTAGGGTTAGCGCATGGGTTAGGGTTAGGGTACGGGTTAGGGTTAGGGTTAGGGTTAGGGTTAGGGTTAGGAAAGGGTTAGGGTTAGGGTTAGCGTTAGGGTTAGGGTACGGGTTAGGGTTAGGTTTAGGGTTAGGGTTAGGGGTTAGGCGTTAGTGTTAAGGTTAGGGTTAGCGTTAGGGTACGGGTAGGGTTAGGGCACGGGTTAGTGTTAGGGTTAGGGTTAGGGTTAGCGTTAGGGTACGGGTTAGGGATTGGGTACGGGTTAGGGTACGGGTTAGGGTTAGGGTACGGGTTAGGGTTAGGGTTAGTGGTTAGGGTTAGGGTTAGGGTTAGGGTTAGGGTACGTGTTAGGGTTAGGGTTAGGGTTAGGTTTAGGGTTAGAGTTTAGGGTTAGGGATAGGGTTAGTGTTAGGATTAGGGTACGGGTTAGGGTACGGGTTAGGTTTAGGTTTAGGGTTAGGGTATGGGTTAGGGTTAGGGTTAGGGTACGTTTTAGGGTTAGGGTTAGGGTTAGGGTTAGGGTTAGGGTTAGCATTAGGGTACGGGTTACGGTTAGGGTTAGGGTTAGGGTTTGGGTTAGGGTTAGGGTACGGGTTAGGGTTAGGGTACGGGTTAGGGTTAGGGTACGGGTTAGGGTTAGGGTACGGATTAGGGTTAGGCTTAGGTTTATGGTACGGGTTAGGGTTAGGGTACGGGTTAGGGTTAGAGTTAGGGGACAGTTTAGTGTTAGGGTTAGGGGTTAGGGTTAGGGTCCTGGTTAGGGTTAGGGTTTGGTTAGGGTTAGGGTGCGGTTTAGGGTTCGCGTTACGGTTAGGTTTAGGGTTAGGTTTAGGGTACGGGTTAGGGTTAGGGTTAGGGTTAGGTTACGGGTTAGGGTACGTGTTAGGGTTAGGGTGAGGGTTAGGGTTAGGGTTAGGGTTAGAGTTTAGGGTTAGGGATAGGGTTAGGGTAGGATTAGGGTATGGGTTAGGGTACAGGTTAGGGTTAGGTTTAGGGTTATCGTTAGGGTACGGGTTAGGGTTAGGGTTAGGGTACGTTTTAGGGTTAGGGTACGGTTTAGGGTTAAGTTTAGGTTTAGGGACGGGTTAGGGTTAGGGTACGGGTTAGCGTTAGGGTTAGGGTACGGGTTAGGGTAGGGTACTGTTTAGGGTTAGGGTTAGGGGTTAGGGTTAGGGTTAGAGTTAGGTTTAGGGTACGTGTTAGGGTTAGGGTTAGTGTATGGGTTACGTTTAGGTTACTGGTTAAGGTTAGGGTTAGGGTTAGGGTTAGCGTTAGGGTACGGGTTAGGGTTAGGGTTAGGGTACTGGTTAGTGTTAGGGTACGGGTTAGGGTTAGGGTTAGGGTACGGGTTAGGGTTAGGGTACAGTTTAGGGTTAGGGTTAGGGTTAGGTTTAGGGTTAGGAAAGGGTTAGGGTTAGGGTTAGCGTTAGGGTTAGGGTACGGGTTAGGGTAAGGGTTAGGGTTAGGGTACGGGTTAGGGTTAGGGTTAGGGGTTAGGGTTAGGGTTAGGGTTAGGGTTAGGGTTAGGGTACGGGTTAGGGTTAGGGTTAGGGTTAGGGTCAGGGTTAGGGGTTAGGGTTAGGGTTAGGTTACGGGTTAGGGTTAGTGTACGGGTTAGGTTTAGGGTACGGGTTAGATTTAGGGATAGGGTACGGGTTAGGGTTAGGGTTAGGGTACGTGTTAGTGTTAGGGTTAGGGTTAGGGTTAGGGTTAGAGGTTAGGGTTAGGGATAGGGTTAGGGTTAGGATTAGGGTACGGGTTAGGGTACATGTTAGGGTTAGGTTTAGGGTTAGGGTATTGGTTAGGGTTAGGGTTAGGGTAGGTTTTAGGGTTAGGGTTAGGGTACGGGTTAGGGTTAGCGTACTGTTTAGGGTTAGGTTTAGGTTTAAGGTTAGGGTACGGGATAGGGTTAGGTTTAGAGTACGGGTTAGGGTTAGGGTTAGGGGTTAGGGGTTAGTGTTAGGGTTAGGGTTAGGGTTAGGGTTAGGTTACGGGTTAGGGTTAGGGTACGGGTTATGGTTTTGGTACGGGTTAGGTTAAGGGTAAGTGTTAGGGTTAGTGTTAGTGTTAGGGTACAGGTTGGGTGTTAGGTTTAGGGTACGGGTTAGGGTTAGGGTTAGGGTTAGTGTTAGGGTAAGGGTTATGGTTAGGGTTAGGTTTAGGGTTAGGGTTAGGGTTAGGGTACGGGTTAGGGTTAGAGTTAGGGTACGGGTTAGGGTTAGGGTACGGGTTAGGGTTAGGGTTAGGGTTAGGGTTAGCGTTAGGGTACGGGTTAGGGTTAGGGTTAGGGTACGTGTTAGGGTTAGGGTTAGGGGTTAGGGTTAGGATTAGGTTTAGGGTTAGGGTACGGGTTAGGGTTAGGGTTAGGGTTAGGGTTAGGGTTAGGGTACGGGATAGGGTTAGGGTACAGGTTA